>LPNX010885916.1:0-38726 GCA_001517045.1 Pseudotsuga menziesii
TTCTTTAACTTTTAGCTTTAAACTATATACAATATCACAATAAAATATTTCTAAGAGGCAGGTATAAGCAGCCTTGCTGCTATTTCACTTGTTTAGTATTTAGTTTTTTTTGGGATGGAATTACTAATTATGTAAGTTTTTCATAATGAAAAGAATTTCAAATTATAAGTTGTATATTTTATCTTAATGACTAACTATAATTTAGGCATTATTTATATTGAGAAGATTATATTATAAATATTTGTTGAGTTCCAAAAGTCAACTATAATTTAGGCATTATTTATATTGAGAATATTATATTATAAATAGTTTGTTGATGTCCAAAAGTCAACTATAATTTAGGCATTATTTATATTGAGAAGATTACATTATAAATATCTTGTTGATGTCGAAAAGTTTGAACTTCAATATGAATACTTAAAGGATTGTGTGGAAGGATTGCACTTTTATATTGGATATAAATAGGACTTCCTATTTCATATATGGAAGAAGGTATGTGTAATACACCATGAATTAATAATTTATTATTAATTCTGGCGGAAAATACTTTGACTATTATTTTATTATTTTTTGTAATAAAACATTTTTTTAATAAAATATGTTGAAGGGGAACAAAGGTGGATATACTTGTTAAAGAGTGTTTGCTGACCCAAAAATTAATTACACATTTCACTCTTGAGAATGATTGGTAAGCGAATCCTCCAAACAGAAATTAATGACAAAAATTAATTACACATTTCACTCTTGAGAATGATTGGTAGGTGAATCCCTCTAATTCCTCAGTGGATTTGATTCTGGTACATAAACTAAAGATAGTAAGCTTACATGGATATATTCCCTCGGCACATGTAATATCAATGAAAAATTTGATGCCATGTAATTATTTGCAAAAATATGTTGGCCTTGCACATGGTTTTAAAACAACCATTCAAAGATTCTTAAACAAACCATGGTAAATTGCAGTTAAGGAGATTTGTTAATTTTTTTAACCAAATTTCAATTAAATATAAAGAAAATAAAAAATAAACTACTCCTAAAAAAATTATAAAATTTCAAAAAATATATTATTTCAAACACTAATCAATACCTTCATTTCCCAAGATTGTTTTTCCATGAGCATTGTACCACGGATATGTGAATCATAATGAAAAAAAATTAAGATACAAGTAGTTGACTTCAAATTTTGGAAATATATATGCGTTGAAAGACGATTACATTCTTCAATCTTCTTTATTATCTCATATAATTTTCAAATTAATTACAATTTTGCCTAAAAAGGTTAGGTGTGTTTGTGTGTGTATATATATATATAGATATAGATATAGATAACTAACTTAATTTTAATTGTCCATTCAATTTTTTCATTAAAAAAAATTGAAGTTTCCAATCAAATTTGACCTTTTCGATTCCCAAGTCTAAATACTCTCCATTCAAGATAAGATTGGGAGTTCCCATTCAAATTTGATAATAATACGGAGGCCTTTGTAAATTCCCCAAGTCCCATATGCAGGTTTTTCTCATTTAAGTGATATTCTTTATAACTGAGAAGAGGAAGGTGATTAGCTTCATCTTTGTGTGGGGATTAGACTTATAGAGTAGTTGTATACAAGTCTCTCTTGCTGGATGACTGAATTTCTAACCCAAGTGAAAATGGTGAAGAGCATCTCAATCTCTGCCACCACGTTGAAACTCAGCTAGGCACTGAAGAACGCCGCTACATTTCCTCGAAAGTGGAGCACTATTCTGAATGCAAAGATAACGAATCTAACGGCAATTCCAACCAGCTAAAGAAATCGCCAACTCTCACAAGAACCATGTGAGAGTTGGAGTTCAGTTGAGTTAGCTTCTCCTCACACGAGATAGTCGTTGATAGGAATATCATACTTGAGAATCAACATTTGCATGAAGATACCTAAGCAAAAATGATGTTATACACATGCAAATGCAAATGATGGTTTTTTAAATTCAAACGAGAAGTGTAATTATATTGTAATTGTTGTACTTCAAAGCTGGAAAGCATATTAAAATTTCCTTAGTTTTAGAAATTGTAGCAGGCAACGAAATCCCAAGTTCAAAATTTATAGATGTGTTTTACTAGCATAGATCTATCTTAAAAAAAATTCTACCAATTGTCGAAATAACTCAAATTTCTAAATGTAAATATTTTTTAGTGGAAATGTTGAAAAAATGTACCTATCTGTATTTTCAACTTAACGTGTTCCTTACAATGTTGATCAAACTCCAGTTTTGTGTCACCGCCCACAACTGAAACCAGCCTAGATCCAAATCCTAGGGTCTGCCAAGCGCCGAGAGGGACCAAATCTCCCAAGGTGCAAACCTCTTCTTAGGTATTGCACTCAAGTAGGTTTGCACCTCGAGATATTTGATCCCTCTCGGCGCTTGATAGAGCCTAGGATTTGGATATAGGCTGGTTACTAAAGGCACCTCTTCCTTTGCAAAACCGGTCTTATAGTATTGTGAGAAAGCTGATTCTCAACTAGTGAGTATTTAGGAAAGTTTGAATGGGGACACCTCCTACAGTTAGTTCGGGTCTACTTTAGTGGACCTGGGAAACCTAAAGAGAGGGGACCCTTCCCATGTGACACTTTGGGGAAGTTTCTGGAGGCTCCACCGATCTAGTGATTGTTTAATCCTTGCAAAGACAAGATCGTCAAATCGTATAATAACATGGCCAAATAGGTGCATTCGTGGGTCGTTGTTTCCCCATGACCAAGTGTGACCTAGTCACACTTGTTTGTGATTTTTGTGTGACTTGAGTAATGATAAAATCCTTGAAACCCATGAATCACAACCAAACCCCTCAGGTTCCCTAGGGTCCATAAAAGCCCTAATCTAGAAATTGAGATGTTTGAAATTAAAGAGAATGGAGAGACCTCTAACCTATAATTCACAAAACCAAAATCTCATTATTTAAATGGGAGAAATTTACACTTGACTTGATGGGGTCCAACAACCTCCTCTGATGGTGAGCAATGAAAATGACACTTAGGTATGTGGGTCCCACTCTATTTACAAAATTTTAGGTTAGTTTTTTCTTTCGCTCTGTACGACCTCATCTTGCCTCCATTTGATGTGCCATTTATGCCATTGGAATATTGGTTATGTGCTCTTCTTGATTACATAATGAGGTTTATGTTATTCAAATAATTTCAAGGAAACCACTGGTTTCCCCCTTATTTTAATGCATTTAATTTAGTCCTTGTTTCTATGTTATATTCTACTTATACTGTTGGTTTTATTTCTATATGCACTTTTATGATTTAGTATTGTTTTCATGTGTGCAAGTACATGTTGCATTGATATCCCACTATTTATCCACATACAACAATCCTTACAAGTATATATCGTCAAACTACTTATAGGTGATTCCCTTTGCAAGCATCTTGTGCATTAACCTTGTTTGATCCAGTTTCACTTATAGGACACCCTGTGTTTTGGTAAGTGTACCAACCCAACCACCATTGCATGCTCCCTTGCTCAAAAGTAGAGCCTTCCTCCCATGGGTCCATTTATTAGTACCCTCATTAACATCGGTACCCATGTCATATTTATTCCTTTAGGAATGAGCATCCATCAAGTTTGTGATCCTAGAGGTAGCCACGTGTGTTTCACCACTTTCATTCATTGGCCTTCCCTAGGACTTCTATATCATGGCATTGTATATTTCATTTTACATTTCAAAATCCCATCGCTTCATCCATACCGTAAAAGTCACATTATTTTGACATGATTCACCATCCCTCGAGGAGATTTCCATTAATGTCCTTCCCCTTGTATCTTCCATCTGCCATCACATGTTTCATTGATTCACTTGGTTGTATATTGGACACTTATCTCCTCGACTTCCTCTATTCTCTCGAGCACCCATGTACTTGGGAAACCATCTCAACAGTGCTCTCTAGAGCTATTGTAAATTGTATATGATCTCTTATGACAACATTCATGGTCGCCTTTGCTTAGAGCATTTTGCAATGTGTCACCCACAGATCCTTTCTGATGTTGTGTGTTTGCCTCAGTATCCTCATTCCACTTCCTAAGTATCCCCATTGCAATTATATCAGCTGGTTATCCCCATTGTGTCCCTCCCTTAATATTATCAAGTGTTTCACATATACTTCCAGGTTAGCCATGCCTTCATGCCATAAACAAAGGAAATTTTAGTTCCTCATTCAATGACCTCTATCACCCTTTGGTGTCTCAATCGTCATTCTCTACATACACTATTATCATACCTCATGTTATTGAAAAATGAACCCTCATTACATTATCCTTGACGAGTCTCCTTCTATCAACTTCAACACATGCATTATAGAAGATAGGACTAGAGGAATTATATACCTTGGTCCCATGACCATCGTTGGTGGGTTTCCTTGAACCAACCGAGGGGAGGCCTCATGTCCCATTGGATTGGTTGGTTCTCACGTGTTTGTCTCCATCTCATCATCGCACCGTTAAGAAACATATAATATGGTTGTTGTTTTTCTTGTTTGGTCAAAGACCCCAACATTCATGACTCCCTCCAATTCTTGAGTATATCATAACACTCCTTAAGTTCTCTACTTCCTGTGATGTTCAATCAACATTGGTGACAATGATCCAATTTGAATTGTTGTTCCTTAGACCTGCTTGGTTTAGTCTTTCAGCAGTTGGAGCCACTTGTGAGGAGTTGTCTTGTACTATAACTCTGAGATATTGGGCCCCTCTAGTTTCAACATGGCTTGAATTACTATGACTTGTCATCCCATCAAGATGACTTTGATCTTACTCATGTACTATGAATCAACTATGGCTATACCATATTCATGTACTTGGATTGGCCTTTTTAACCCTCATGATGTATTGTACTCAACAATTAGTCATGTGTATTGATCAAACCCCTCTTGGTCTTGATCCCAATTGCATTGAGACATTGATACAAGCATGGAGACTGTCTCCTCATTTATATTTGAGATTACATGCACCTCATCCCTTTGATTGGTTGTTTGTATGTATGGACTATGCCATTGTGGAGGGGGGAGTATTTTTCCTTCCTCTTGTTTCTTGTACAACTGCTCATGATTCCCTGTGGATAGAAAGGAATACTTGTGATGTATTTTTGCTATACAATGAGTTCCTAACCTCACACACCGGAGGGCAATTTATTAACAACCTATTTTTTCTCACCTATCTTATCGCGAGTTCCATCACAATTATACATCATCATTCACAACATTAGTCCCATATTCATCTCATTCATATCCATATGACCCCAACAATGTGACCAAAAATCTAAAGAAAAGTAAAAAACTTGACCATATAAAATCAATCACGCCTTTTCCTCAAATTCCACGCCTGAGTTGCACTTTTCTCTTAAAATATGCAGCTCGATTGAACAAAAAGTAAACATTTTGTCATAAGTTATGACTGCATGCTTCTCAAGAGGAAATAATGGTCGAAAGTGGGAAAACCTAACCATTAAGGTTGAAAATAACCATTGATTTTGCATTCCAAAACCTAACCTCCCCACTAAATCATGAATGAAATGGGGAGTATTCACATTGGAACTAGATCTTAAAGGTGTCCACTATATTTCCTATAATACAACCTTCATGGTCACCATATCATATCATACATCCACAATATCAACATGATGTCAAAATTCCACTAGAAAGCAAGAGAGAGCCACTATCCTCCTTCTTTTACCATTGTGGGGTCACCCATATAATCACTTGCCTAGATACTTTGATGCAAATGATATCAAAGAACACCAGCTTGGATTAGCTATGGAGGTTCCCTACCATGCACAACCGGTACCAAGGTGCTTTTGTACACTCATGTTCTCCATAATAATTAAAACACCCCATTCTTTACATTTTGCGTTTCTCTTTTTATGTCTAGTTTT
The DNA here is from genome assembly GCA_001517045.1 of Pseudotsuga menziesii. Classification (NCBI taxonomy): domain Eukaryota; kingdom Viridiplantae; phylum Streptophyta; class Pinopsida; order Pinales; family Pinaceae; genus Pseudotsuga; species Pseudotsuga menziesii. The sequence goes on from LPNX010885916.1 coordinate 5,903, forward strand.
GTAATGGATGTTGCATGCATGTTGAAAATTGACCTCATTTAGTTTAGTTTTCTCTTATTTTCTTTGATTTGCTACTAGAGATTGCACAACCCTCAAGTATGTGCTTATTGCATATGTGTGTGAGAAATCACACACTACAATACTATAGCATGTTTAACTTCCTTGAGCTTGAAATAAAATTGTAATGTAGGGGATTCTCTCATATTTCTTTCAAATGGCCTCCAAAGAGATTTAACCAATTGAACAAATAATCATCTTCCATCCACCCAAATGTAAGCTTAGAAGGATTGTGTCGCTTCTCTCCTTCATAATCAAATTCAACATATATGGGATAGTGATCAAAATCACCTCCCATTCCAATCTACTATTTTAACCTCATACCAACATTCATGAAGCTTTTTGACACTAGAAAACGTTCTAGCATTTTATCTATTATTCCTTCGTTAATCTACTTATTTATCCATTTAGGCCTAAGTTTCATAGGCTTGATGTTAAGCATTCCATTATCTTATAAATGTTTACTAAAAACATTTGAGAGAGGATCCACTACAACAATTTCTCCCCATATTTATGCATTCCCCAAATCAAAATTAAAATCCACCCAACAATAGAGAAAGGATGGTCTAAAAGGCCGAGACTTGAAAAACTGGTACCAATATGGTACCTTATCAAAGTAAGGATCATATATATTAATCACATTGAATTCCTTCTCCCAATCCCAAGCTCTGATAGTCATTTTGAGCCCTGAATCAAAAGCATGGGAATTAGAATAGGTTATACATCTAATATTCCATCAAGATATAAGTCCTCCTAAGTTACCTTTAGAATCAATATAAATAAAAAACCCCTTCCAGCTCAAATTTTCCTTAAATAACCATAGATATGATTACCATGTCTTATAGTTTCATGTAATAACAAAATATCCAGATTTTGAGTCTAAGCAAACCTCCTCAAGGATTGTTTCTTGGTGGGGCAACCCATCACTCGACGATTTAGAGATAAAACTATCATTAAGAACCTTGTCCTAGAGTTTGACTTGCTCTAAGGATCCCCAATAAAGAGATGTGTTTCCTCTCTTGTACCTCGATGCAACTTACGACCCCTCAACCCACCTTTTTTGGATTTACTATTTAACATAGCTCGTCCACCCAAAATATTCGAGCTTTCTCCTCTCCCTGACTTAAGAGGGTAGTGATGAAATCTCCCCCTCCTTAAAATCCCCCCTGGTTTTGAGGGCTCAAACCCTAGAAATTTCATTGAGTTCAAGAATAAGGTTAGACAAGTAGGTAGGTGACATTAACTATTGCAACCCCGAGGAATATTAATGAGATCAACACTTTCCCCCATCCACATAACCTCCGCATTCCCCCAATTCCCTAAAGGAGCTTCCATACCCTTCCTAGAGAAGAAAGGCCTTCATCTTTTTCCTTTATCAATGAAGAAAGATTGCATAAGGGATAAGATTTTGAAAAGGACATACCTTGAAAGTTCACATCCCCTTCCATTGCTAAAAGTTTGCTCCTTTCAAAACCCTCCTTCTCCTCAAATCCCTTGCATTACCTTATCGTTTCTCTACCATGACTTTTGTTTATGTTTGAGATATCTAATCCAATTCAGGAAACTGGTCACCCTCGTTGTCCACTAGAGACTCAACAATTACCTCCTTCATCTTTCTTGCTCCTTCAATCACTTTACTTATTGACTCCTTTAAAAAAAGCATTCCTCTTTAACACTAATGAAAAATCCTTTACTACATGTCCATGGGGATGACATTGTACAAATTTAAAAGGAACCCCCACATAATTTGGAGCTTGTTTGTGGCTTTGAATGCCACAATCCAACCCCATATTCTACTTTACCTTTTCTTGATTTTTATTCTAACAAGTATTTTCACAACAGACGTTTGGCCCCAAATCAAAAAAGCCTAAATCTAGTTCTTAATAAGCTCTCAAAGCTTCCTCGATATCCCTGAACACATATGCTGACCATAATTCTATAGATAACCTAGGTATCTCTACACATATATGCATGGAATCCATTCTCTTGGTTTGAATATTAAAGAAGGGTGTCCATTGTTTCAAGAATAACACTGTAGAATCCCATTTCCACATAGCACCAAGAATTTTGTGGACACCCTCCTTGTTTTGGAGAGTGAACCCCATCCATTGCTTTGTTAACAAAAAGAAACTGAGTTCATGGCCTAAGACTGAGCTCCACTACTCCTATAACCATAATTTCAACGTGGCTATCCCCATCATTCTTCCCAAAAGCCACCCCATCACTATTTAGGTAGCCAACTTTACAACCTAGTTCATCCATATGTCATCTCCCAACACCAAGTTCATAAGATATTCTTTTAACTCAATGCATTTCTTCCTTTCCTACTTCTCATTATCCCATATGCTTCTATTTCTACCCTTCTTTTTACCGATCTCCAACTTATTTAGAACAAACCTTCTACCAGTTCAGTGCCTTGATCACCTTTATCAACATATCTATGTCTTGACTCACATGGATCCACCAATTGACCTAAGAACCCTAATATTGAGTTGGGAACCATTTACCTAACTTGATATTTGAAACCTCCTAAAGCAAAATTGTGTTTATCCAGGCCACTACAAGGAAACACTATGTTTGGTGCAAGATCAAACCCTCAAGAAGATAAAGAGGGAATGACCTGGGGAGAGCATACATGCATTTTCAATATAAAAAATTGAAAATCCACAATAATCTACTATTACTTCCTTCCACAACCATCTTAGCAGTCCTTGTCTCATGTGCAGTCATTGACAACTCAACCCTTGATCCGACTGGTTGTAGGACACACCTGTCCAAATCACAACAAGGATCAATAAAAAGTTCAACTAAGTGCTACTTTTGACATCACCCACCCTTGTTCGCCTGAGATTTTCTTTCTAGTCACTAGATCCTAAGTACAACAACCTTCGCAAACGAACAACCTAGATATTCTAAACCTCATTGAGGTTCAATGTGTAATCAACTTCATCAAGCTCCATTGATATCCCATATGCTAAGTAAGATCCCAAGATAGTATAGGGTCAATCCTCTCCTACTCCACCCTAACGCCAAAAGGAAATGTAGGTTAATATCCCAAGAGGCAACCATTTAACCTTGGTTCAAACCCCTCCACCCTCCATTTTTTAATCCCAAGACACCCAAAAATACAAATTAATTTATAATTAAAAAATAAAAAATATAATAATCAATTTTGATTTATCTACCAAAATCCATCTTAATTCTCTCTCTCTCTATATATAAAGTTTATACATTATACATCACACCATCTTCCCACTCCCCCTTATAAAACACTTCCTATCAAAAATATAATTAGTTTGTTTCATTCCCCTTAGCAGAAAATATCGCAACAAGTTCAGGAGGGGCAAATAGGGGTGTAGACTCAACTTTGAGTCTTGTATGCCAAATCAAATAGCAATCAAGGTCTACCCAAGTTCCCTTAAGCTTAGTATGTTGGAACTGCAAAGGATACCCGTGGAGGCATGGACATGGACTATGACCTATTACAGAAGATAGGGACATAATATGTTTCGTGGAAACACATGAACATGAAGGGTGCAAGACACCCCTTTTTGAAAAATATATGAAGTTGACAGTATGGAACAAGGAAGCAGAGAATGGAAAAGGTCACGGTGATATCATGGTCTTAGTGAAGAAAAAGGTAGATCGTTGCATTCAACTAGAAAAAGAAGACTCAAATAAACGAATTATATGGTTTAAAATATTAGAAAATGGAAATGTCATCATAATTGCAGCATGCTACTTCGCCCCACAAGTTTCAAAAATTTACAAAAGAATGGGGCTCGACCATAAAGACCATTTTGCAACATTAAAAAACAATATTGCGAAGTATTCTCAAGTAGGTGAAATCCTTCTAGTAGGAGATTTCAACACCAGGACCGCAAGTGAACTAGCTAACATTCTTTGTCAAAGGGAAGATTGCAATCCTATTTGGCTTACAGAAGAAAGAAATTATCAATGGACAAGAATTTCAAAAGACAACAAAAGCTGCAATTTCTTTGGAGAACAGTTGCTTACCTTATGTGGAACTTTCAATTTAGTAATCTGCAATGGTTTTCCTAGATGGTCAAACTCTGGTATTTTCACTTGCAATACCTACAATGGAGCAAGTGTGGTGGATTATGCAATTTGTTCGCATGGCCTATGCGAGAAAATGGAGGAAGTTATGATTGGAGAACAACTCTGGGATTTAAAATCTGATCACAAATCGATCTATCTAAGTCTTTCTTGGACTGATAAGCAACAGGTGGGGACAAAAAATCAGCACAGTCAACAACCTTTTGCAAATGGCGGAATTCTTTTGACTCAAGAGAACTGTAATGCCTTTAGGAAGGCATTAGAGAGACTTTAAGAGGGAGGAAATTTTGTCCCAAGGCCTTAATAATCAGCAACTAACTAATTTAATTCAAAGGGCACTCACAAAATGCAAAAGAGCAAAGAATAGGAAATGTGAAGGAAATTGCTTTCGTCTTAATGCTTGGTTCGATGAGGAGTGCAAAAAAGCAAGGAGAAGGTGGAGAGAGTCAAACTAGAAAGAAAGAGACTTAAAAAGCTACAAGCAGATTATAAGGAAGAAAAAAATTGATTTCATGGTCTCAAGGAGGGAAGAGCTAATCTTCCTTGGGAAAAACAACCCCAAACTATTTTGGAAGGAACTTCAAGAGAGCAAGAAGCAAACTAAAAACAATATTACAACGGACCAGTGGCTTGAGTATGCAAAGCAACTCTATGAGTGGAATCCTAAGGTTGAACCCCCTCCACCCTTAGTCAACATTGCCACCATTACTAAGCTTTTCACCGTGCAAGAGATTGAGGTGGGTATTAAGAAGTTGGGTGTTGGAAAAGCCAAAGAATTAGTAAAACTTCAAGTTGAATATCTAAAGTGGGGTTCAAAAACTCTTGCACCTCACATTACAGGAATCTTCAACAACATCATTCAGCAGGGATTCCCTACAGATTGGACAACTAGCCTCGCAATTCCTCTTTTCAAGAGCGGGGATGTCAACGATCCCTCCAATTATAGGACCATAATGATAAACCCCTTGTTTGCAAAGCTATTTGGAAGAATGCTAGAAAATAGAATTAGCAAGTGGGCAGAAGAAAGGAACAAGCGTGCTAAAGGACAAGCAGATTTTAGACCTAAACATTCCACAGTGGACCATGGCATTACTTCAAGGCACTTCATTGAAAAGTGTGGGAGAAAAAAGGGGAAGCCTTTTGTTGCTTTGTCGATTTCAAAAAAGCTTTTGACACGGTTCTCAGGGATAAACTATGGCACAGAATGGAGGAACTTGGGGTTCCTATACATTTTAGAGCAGCTATTCACAGGCTATATAAGGAGGTCAAAGTCAAAATTAGAACATCAGATGGTATCTCCGAAAGTTTCAGAAGCGATATTGGGGTCAAGCAAGGGTGCCCATTATCCCCTACCCTTTTTGGCTTATATATTGACAAACTTGAAGAGTGGTTAAACCTAGAGGGTAGGGATGGCGTCCTCATGGGCGAGTATGTGATAAGGCTTCTTTTGTATGTAGATGACCTTATTTTGATTGCTAAGTCTGCTCTTGGCTTGCACGAGCACTTGATTTCCCTTGAGCACTTCTGTAGAACAGTTGGGATGCAAGTAAATACTAGCAAGACGAAAGTGGTAGTTTTTTCTAGCAAAAGAAAACATAAACAACATAAGTTCTACTTTGAAGACAATACCCTTGAAGTTGTGGAAGATTACAAGTACCTCGGAATCGACTTCAACAAAAGTTTGAGTTGGGAAGGCTGCAGGAAAAAAAGAACTCTGGGAGATTGGAAAGCGTTTTATGCTTTCCAAAATAGGTGCAGAGAGGCATAGTTATGGGACCGAAAAACTATGCAAACCCTTTTTGGGCTCTTAGTGATCCCAGTTGTTCTCTATGGTTGTGAAGTTTGGGCCAGCAGTACCTCTGACTTACAGTGGAAGCAAATAGAAAAGATTCAAAAACACATGATCACAAGCAAGTTCAAAATTAAGAGTTCAGTGCCATACGAAATTATGCTAAGTGAATTGGGGGTGGCTTCTATTGAAGCAATCTCTATGGTGAGACTCATAAGATATCTAAAAAGAGTTGAGCAAATGAAAGAAGGTAGATGGCCCAAGGTTGTCTTCATTGACATATTGTGCAAAAGAAAGAAGACTTGGATGTGGCAAAATATTAAATGGCTTAGAAAGTGGGATATGTGCTTGAGCACGTGTCCTACGAATAGTAAAGAAATAAAGGCTTTTGTTATCAATAAGTTCCACAAACGAACTTGGGGTAAAGAGCTAGGGAGAAAGAGAAAGTATTATATTGAAGAGTTTAACCCCACCTACAATCAACATCAAAATGCATACATAGGGGCCAATATACCTTGGAAAGCCAAAATTATCATTGCTCAATTAAGAACTAATTCCCATCAACTCCGTTGTGAGACCGGGCGCTGGAAAAGGCCAAAAGAAGCTTGGGCAGAAAGAGTGTATTTTTTGCACTGCTGGTAAGGTGGAGACAGAAAAACACTTCATTTTAGAGTTGTTGATGCCCGAAAATTCGCAGGCAACAACAGTAAGGGATTCTCCCCAGTCAACGTTCCCAACTAGCCCATGACTATTTGGTATGAGGAATCCGTCCGGTTTGCGGTCCGGCTACCGTAGGTCAAAGTAACAAAAAACAAAGGCTTTACCGGTTGCGGCCCGGTCCACCGTGTATTTTTGTATTTTTTGACTTAATGTATGATATGCAAGTGCCTAATTAACCATGCAGGGCGATAAGATGCAATGAGCAGTCACAACGTGATGCGCAGGTTCTTACCTCTCGTCTTAGCATTCACAAGCATCTAAATCACATACAACAAGAAATTAAAACTAACTACCTAAACTATCCCTAGGGAGCAGGATTATCATTCATTGGTGAGTAATATATTTTGTACATGCATTATTAAGAGTTACAGATAGCTGATACTTCTTTCAATACACATGAACAATTACAGATATTTGAACAACCAGATAGCCAATTGTTTAGAGACGACATTTATTACTCACAGTGGAAAACATCACAAAATATACTGAAGAACATTCAACAAGAACATAGGTTCAGGAAGTTAAACACTCTCACAGTTAATGAAACACAGCTGAAAACGAAATAGTTCCCCTTCAACATTGTTCATTTAATCACATTGATATATTCCACATTTCGCTTTCTCCAGCAGGCAAAAGTTGCAGTTTCTGATTGTAAAACGAAATAGTTCCTCTTACAAGCAAATGGTGTACAAGTTTTTCCAGGGAAAAAGTCCCTGTAACTTCTAACTTTCAGAAATTTAAACAAAATCAACAGACCGCTTGGGTTTCCCCCAACCTCTGGCGTTTCCGTTCCCCAACGCTTCATATTCCTCTTCTTCATCTTTTCTTCGTATGCTCATGATCAGTTGAGTAACTGCTGGACCTTTCAGATCTTCGTTTTTGTTGCTTTCGATTTTTTGTCTTTTCCTTTGCTCGTCTCCCTTGCGACTCGACCGGTTTCGATTTGATTTTTTACAAACTGTCAGCTACGCCTTCACCACGTGGTCGCCCCAACAGTCCCTTGAGTTCTACCTGCAATCAATTACTGTGCATCATTCGTTGAAATGGCATTTTAAACGTTAACTTAAACCACCTGAAATGGCTAATCCACAAGAAAACGGCCAGGTGCATCCCTTAATCTGAAAATTTTAACAAACGGAAGAGTTTTGACTGAGCCTCGAGCGGGAAAGTTCTCAATCGGAAGTCGGAAGGATATCGTCATCGGACGCGAAAAGGATTTCCTAGCCGCAACGACGGCAAAGGAGAGGTTAAGGATACGCTACCCGCGGGCGGGAACACTCTCAATCGGAAGTCGGAAGGATTTATACTTCGGAGGCTTAACTACTTAGGGAGCCGCAACAGCGAAAGAGATAAGGGCTAAAGACACGCGAAATGCGGGCGGGAAAAGCTTTAGTCGGAAGTCGGAAGACATCACATCGGAAGCCAAATGACTTTCCCAGCCGCAACGACGAAAGAGAAAAGGCTACGGGCAGGCGATTAAAAGACTAACAAACATCGGCGGTCGGAGCGCTTCGCACTTCGGATGCTAAGCCACTTTGGGAGCTGCAACGGCGGACGAGAAAATGACAACAGTCGCCGATCAAACATATTTTCAACGCCCGATGTATAAAAACGATTTAAGTGTTTTGGACAGCCCTCGAATTTCAACCACGGACAAAAACTGGCTTTACCTTTGAAGCGGCGACCCAAAACAAAGAAACTTGATCCGATCGACAAGCAAATAAAACTGCGACCTGCAACAATTTCCATCACAATCAAATTTGAAAACTAGGGTGAGAGTTAATCTTTAGAATCATCCAAAATTAAACATGTCCAAAAATTCAAAGGGCCCAACGATTAAAACAACGCTACATCATGAGGAGGGGCCCAAAATTTAAGAAATTTGGGGAGAATGGTTGCAGCTGCAACAAGAGTGTGAAGCCTTTAAGGACAGTAGGGATCTTGGCGTATAAATCTTGGGATGATTTATTTAACGAAGGGACAATGAAAAAATTGGGGGCGCTCATCATCTAGTTAAATAGACAAAAGATTGAATTGCAGAAAACAGCGTGCGAGTGGGTCTGTCCCATAGGCTATTCTTAGCCTCGTGGATGTTAAAATATTTCCTTCCTTCCAAAATCCATTCACTATTAACTCAATTACAATTGCTCCCTTTTGGGAGAGCCTCTATGTCGTTTCAAAATTGTGGTGAATACGTAGTCTAACCCTATCACTTATTTAAAAGAACTCACTTATTTAAAAGAACGCAGGATAGTTTGTTTAACCTCTAGCATTATCCTTACGACGAGTTGTTGCTAAGTCGTGGAGCTGCGAAACATTTGCGTGTCTGCCGAAGTTTACGCCCACTCTTACTCATTCACCCACTCATTCTCATTCACTGTGCCTGGTCTATCACCACCATTCTTTGTCAGAATGGCATGCTTGTCAATGCCCTGTTCCAACTCAATTTCAATTCATCATAATAGCCACTCGATTTCGCTGAAGACTCCAAGACAGAGACTGGGATGCTTTCATACACAGCAAATTATCCAAAGACGAGGCTTTCAAATCGTTTGCATGGCTGTGAGTTACACTTTTATTTATTTATATACAGTTTCATCAAGTCAATGAGTTTAGTGTTTAAAATGAATTAAGCAACTTGGCGCACGAATACCGGTTTGTTTGTGCTGTTAGTGCAAATAAAAATAAAACAAGTTCCAAGGGATCGAAACTGTTCACATCCACAATCTCTCGACCAAACCCATTTAAGCTATTATGGTTCAGGCTCAATTCTAACTTCTATTTGCCAATTTTGCAAAATTTAGCAATCTGCCAACAAATGAAAAAAATTCCCAATTTCTCAAAATTTTGTCATCAGCTTCATGCAATGGAGAACCAAATCTTTCATCTGCGTCCATTTCCATGTTTTTTTGTTTTTGTTTTTGTTTTTGTTTTGTTTTTTTTTTCAATGTGGGCCTCACTCTCGGCACACTTCATGCCTAACCCCAAGAGCGTCGAGGAGAATGGATCCTGCGACCTCACTTGCCGGGAGGCCTAACTACGGTTGCTCGACCGATTGAGCTAACTCTTGGGGCTCGTCCATTTCCATGTTAATCATGAAGTTGACCTATTTATGATCAGTGAGGAGCCCAATTTTTGAAAATTCCTGAACTTGTGTCTTATTCTACCCACGTTTTTATTCAAAGTTCTCTGAGAAATAATCTTCAAAGGGACTGCAGTGCATAGAGCGGGCTTAGGTGCCATGTTTGAGGAGTAACCATTTTGCTAAATTCATCCCTGGTTCGCATCCAGCCTCACCTCTTTGGAACTCATGCCATTCAAGTGGGGTAGACCACATAAATAATGGAAGCCTGGTGGACAGATTAATACTTCGTCGATCTAGTGTAACCACGCCAATCGCTAGTGTTCCCTAGCCACGTTGACAGCCTGTATCTTTTTTCTTTCCAAATACATGCCACAGAGCTAATTTTCTTTTAACTTTCTATATATTGTGCTTATTTTTAAGAACTCTTCTTTTACTTATTGCACAGGGAAATTGGTAAATGACAACGATATTGGCACTGTGGCGTTGATGTGACATCATTTGAATTGTTCATTACTTGGTGGAGTAGAGCACTCCTCTTGTTTGACATCTTTTCAAACGTGGAGGGACGTGGACCTTGCTTGCATGTTGTTCTAGGTTACTCTACATTGGCACCTATGGTTTTGGAGAGTGGTTCATGGTATTTGCATATGGTTTCTCTCGTTCTTGGAAGACTTCCTTATTATTATATTGGAAAGCGTCTAGACTCATTGCACAATCTCCTAGGACGAATTGCTCATGATATTTCTTGTACGAGATATGTGGGTACATGTGCATCTAACTACCTTAGCACTTTCTACTAGGGCACACTTCTCTTGGAGGATTATTTTATTGATGGAGGCTCTAGATCCAATGGATGCCATAACTACCACTGCACACATCTCAAGGGCACTCTGTTTTGGGGATTATTATATTGTTTATTGACTAGAAGCTATAACCACTTATGCACATTGTTGAAGGGCGTAGCCTTTATGGAATATTTTATGTTATTTTTCTTGGTCAACGTGGTCCCTACTACCCCTTCTTGCCGCATTTCACGCACTTGGGGGGGTTAGGTTGGTTGTGGCATAAATCTTCAAGCCACTAAGTGCGTTCCTAGGGGCAAGTCTCGAGTCAAGATCGAGTCAAGCACTGCCACTTGATCTTGACTCCTCCGTTTATGCAAACTCCTTACGAAGCCAAGGGGGTGGATCCTATTTGGTTGCTAAGGATGATTAAGCTTTAGTGGTAGTGGTCTAGATGAATGAGTGTTTTTAGGAGTTTTATAAAACAACAAAAAACAACAGATTTGTAAGATGAACAGATTACGACAACATAAATAGTACAAGAGCTTTTATAAAATCATTCAACACATAAATTATACAAGCAAAGCTTATACAGATAGAAAAATAAAGACCAGTGCTGAATTAAATGGAGTCAAAAAATTGTATGTGCTGTAATGTTGGAGTGGATATTTTGCAATTGTCTTTTGGTAACTTTTAAATTATTGTGGATTAATGAGTGCATTAAATAGGGGGGAAGGGGACTCCAGATATACACGACGGTATGAGGAGTATGTCCAAAACCCTTATCCAATGTGGTTTCACACGAAGAATATGTGGGCTGGATCGAAGTCTCTGGGACTGTTGTAGGTACAACAGATCCCATGTTATTTTTACACGGGAGCCCAATCACACATACAAAGGTAACTTGGTAGAATCCTTTGTAATTTATGTTGGCTTCTATTACATTTTTCTTGACTTCTGGGATTCCCTAACAGGGATAATTTTAGGGGTGAATTTTAGCCCAGTGGGCTATTTTTCCATGTCCCAAAAATGATTCGCCATTTTGCATTTTTTGAAGCCCTATTTCACCCAATTTTGATGGGATAAAATTTTTTCAACCTAAAAATCACCAAATTATTAAATAAATGATATAAAATCCTTGGAAATTAAAATATTTTTTGAAAAATATCGCCAATCATTTTATAGTTTGCTTTTTAAGAATTGGTAATATTCGCCAACATTTATACACTTTTAAATAAATATGGTTCCTTAAAATCATCCCTGTTCCCTAACTTAGCCAAAATTCCCAAAAAATCCATGCTTGATTTGTGTGTTTTTAAGATGCGGAAAGTTAGTTTTGTTTGGGATTGATTTGCGATTCTGCAACCCGCAATCCGCAAGTTGCGGAATGCGGGATTTTTTAAAAGTCAAATGTAATAAAATTTTTCATCCTGCAACCTGCATCCTGCAAATGCGAAATGCGGGATGCAGAAGATTTTTGATAGTTATGATTTGGGCAACCCACAACCCACATCCCGCAGAAGTGCGGAATGTGGGGAGTGGGCTGTCGTTTGTTATGTTGTTTGGTTTGCGTGTTTCCGCAACCCGCATCCTGCAGAATGCGGAATGCGGGATGTGAAGAGGATTGAAAAAACTTTTGCTATTTTGCGATTCCGCACCCCGCATCCCGCAAAATGCGGAATGCGGGTTACAAAATGATTAATAAAATTTTCATTTTTTGTTTTTAATCCCGCACCCCGCAAAATCTGATCTTGACCATTGTTTTCATCCTCATCCTACGGTCTGAATCGTTTCCCGCGAAGTATATATATGTTCGTCTTATTCACGATTTCTTCACTGTTTTTACCACTGTAACTTGTTGCGCTATGCGAATTTACCTTCAGATTTTTACCAAGCTATTTCGCCAGTATTCACTCCGGTTTCAGGTTGGTTATCAAGTCGCCTTTCCAAATTCGAATTGTTTATTGTTGCTCCTTTACAAATTAGTTTTAATTTTTGGTTCGCGCATTCAACAGAATATGGCAACATCCAAAACACCTCGAATTACCCGGTGCAAAAACCTCCAAAAAGACATGCTTACCAAAGAACCGAATTTCGGTGTCTTCTCCGATACCAGTGGCTAGGTCAGTGAAACCTACCAGTTGGACTGGTCCCGAGTTTACTCCATCTTTGACAACAATGACCTTTCAGACTTTCAGGATGACCAACTCATTTATGAGAGAATTAGGGATTCTGGCATCCACATGATTGCTGCGAGACCGGCTGTCCTCCCTTACAATGACGCGGTCAGATGGATTATTGACCATGCTAGTCCAAAAGACTGTTCCTTTAACACTAGTATTGGATTGCTGCTGGCCAATCTCTGTTCTGAAACCTTTGTGAAAATTTACCCTCTCAAACTTTTTATGCAGCTCAATGCTGATTTTTTTAAAGCTGCCAAGTCCAGGTACAATTTTGACCAAATGCTGAAGTTCTGGATGGCCGAACCACGTAAATTTTCCCAGAGAAAAGATGAACTTTACCCCATTGAATGGTTCAAGGAACCTTATTCCATGCTTGCAGCAATGTTGTGCAGGCTCTACGATCTTCCCAATTGCTCTTACTTCAAGGAAGAATGGGCTCCGATTGCCCATCATGTCACAACTACAGGCGAATCCCTCCCCTAGGCTTCAATCTTGTCTCTAGAACTTAAAACTGCCATACAGGAATTCCAGAAAGCTACTGCCACAAAGAAGCCCAACTTCTTCTTCTTCGCCTTCATTGTGGATATCTTTTGCGTCGAGTTCCGTTATCGAAATATGGGTTGGAGTTGAGTACTACTGCCCCACCTGTACACATTTATCATTCAGAGCTATGGGATACCAATTATGTAACCAGATTCTATGACATCTGTGAGAGTTTCCTCGGCCGGGTTTATTTCCTAATTTTCAACAAGGAAGCTCTTGCATTCTCCCCTGAAGCCAAAACTCTCATCGCCACAATGGGAGATTGGTATGTCGGTGAATCATTCACCTATATCAGAATCTTTGGTAGCAATGCTGCTCATATGCTACCTAAAGTGGTGCCTAACAGGTTAGTTCTTGAAGAAATTTCATTTCAAACCGTCACCGAAGGGATTTATAAGAAATGTGTAGCACCCAAGAGGAAAGTATGGCCCAAATTTCCTCTAACCCTTGGTTCCTTAAGCATACCTACTTCTACCTGGGCGTCAGAATTCAGTGACCACATAGTGTCACTCAAACTAGGTTTTTCTAGTAAAAGGCAGCATGATCCCAAGGGGATTGTTGATTTTCACCTCAAGCAGGATCACTTCAAAACAGGGTACACTCATGAGGAAACCTCAGATGACTTCATCTATCAGGGGGTTGATACTTTTTCTGAAGTTTTGGCAAAGGCTAAAAGCAAAGAAGAACAAAGTCATATCTTGCAATACCAAAAGGAAATCAGGGATAGGGTTTGACATTACAGGGCTATGGAGCTAGACATTCAAGAAAAGGTGATGAAAGACAGGGAAGAAAAGGAAGGTCAAGCCGCAGCAAAGGAGGCTCTAGTTGTCAAAAATGCACCCATGGCAATCAGTTCAGCTTCAGACAAATGGAAAGGCCTCATAGAAGAAATTCCCCAGGCATCTGTCGAGCAACAAGTCAAAGCTTATTTACATACTTTGGAGCAGATCAAACAGAAGCTGAACATAATGACTTCAACATTGGACACTCAAGAAATTACAACTTCTCAGTGGGCTGAAGTTGCTCAGGTGACTACTGTAGTTGAGAAGGCTCAATCTGAACAAACCTAGCTTGAAGAAAAACCTTTTACAAGGTTGAAGGCCTTAGTTTCATCCATCCCTACTTCTACTATGGACTTGACCCATTCAGAGGAGGAGGATGAAAGGATTTCTCCTGTGCCTATTATTGTGGAAGCTGGCAATGGTAATGATTTACATGATTTTATCAATTTGTTTAATGGTAGCAATGGCAAATCTTCATCATCTCCCCCACAACCACAACCTTCATCCCAGCCTTGCCCATCATCTTCAGCCTTACTCCTCTCATCAATCATAGCCTTATCTTCATTGTCTACTGGTTCTATTGTGACACCCTTTATGTCTCAGCTTTATCAAGATGCCACATGTTTACCCGAATCTATTACACCTGCTTCTGTGCATATGCCCATTCCATCATCCACCATACCTCCAGTTTTTAGAGTTCCACTGCATATTCCTTCTTTTAGCTCAATCATCCCTTGCGCATGAGAAAACCTCAGCACTATCACCTTCATCACTCAGAACCACTACCTTGCAAGTTTCATTTGTTGAAACTTCTGTTCCTAACATTTCTTCAACCCCTGAAGTGACTCTTACCCAGAGTGTTGCTTCCTCTCCATCCACTTCTCATATTACTATGACCATACCCTCTCACACTACAACTCAGACCTCCTCTTTGATATCCAGAGGTATTAATATACCCCCCATTGATGAGATGAGGGATGAGTTCAATGAAGATTTTGTGATATCTCTGGGAGAATATCATTACAGTAAAGCTGATAAATCAGTGGTGAGGAGGGGAAAGAAGAGGAGTAGGGATCAGAGCGAAATGGACATATCCCTTTCAAGTGAAGTTGTATGGATCTAACGATCAGGTGATCCACAGGCGGATGCCACAGATGTTGCCTCTGTTTTAGGAGCTTTTACAGGTGCCAATTTTGATGTTGTTAACACTTTGAATAGAGAATTTGACAAGCAGAAGGCATAAATTGTCAGCCTAAAGGAGGAACTGGAACAACTCAAGAGACAACATGAGAACAGGTATGATGAACTTCAAGTAAAGAATGTTGCTCTTCATGATGAGCTACAGAGGGAAAATACCACTAATGCCACTTTGGTACAGAAGGTAGCCTTGTTAGAAAGACAGTATGAAGATGCAATTGCAAGTGCAGCTTCATCCTCTTTTCTAAATTTTCTCAGGAAGAATTCAAAGAGTTGGCTATTCGGACTAACAATGAGCACAATGATTTAGTCAGTGAGTTATTTAAAACATTGGATAATATTTTTGAAGCTCATATGACTTTTGACAAAATGTCTGTTGTTCTAGAAGTTTTAGTTGAAAAGAGGCAACAAGCTTCAAAGGCTTATGTTGAGGTCACAGACTGGCAAAGATACATGAAAGATAAGCCAGATAATGTCACTTTCCTCACTAACTTCCAGTTTAAGAAGATCAAGAATATCTTAAGAGCCCGGGAAGATTTAGATGAAACAATTGCTGAAGCCATAAAGAAGGCATAGGCCATTTGTAGTAGAAGGTGGTATGCTGCAGATAACATTATGGATGAATTATCTTTTCCTGCAATGGTACTTATTGAAAAGGCATGTCCACCAGGACTAATGATTGAGCAAGTGGATAAGCGAAGAGATGAAGAGGAGGAGAAGATCAAGAAGCTTGACCATGTCAGCATACATGATGTAGATCGGTTGATCAAATGACCATTCGTAGTGGAAGGAAAGATCCATATCTATATTCGATTTTGGCATAAACTGGCTAAAAATGAGATTAAAGATCACAAGTGCAATGCCCAGCTTGGCATTGAATCTGCCAGTTACTCTGATATTGAGGAATTGCTACGTATTTGGAAAATATGGAGAGATTTTATGGGATTTTAGTTTTGTTTAGGTTTTTGATCCCCTTTAGAGGGAAATCCATTCTTTGTAATAATTATTTAAGAGGTTGTTCTTGAATGTATCAAGGACTTTTTGACTTTTGGAGGAAGAAAGATTGGTACAGGAGACTGAAAAACACCTCTGTTTTTCTCAAGGTTTATGTAATTTATTGCAAAATTCTGAATAAATATAGTATTGTTGTTTCTTTCCTCTTGTATTTGATCTGATCGAATTTCTTTGACAGATCTCAATTTTCTTGTTTCGAATGATCAGATGGTGCTGTGATTCATTTGTAATTGATTAATGTGTTTGCTCATAACTGAGATTTCTCTTTGTTACTGGTTAATACATTGACAAAGCTTTAAGGAATTTATTCTTTAACTGCCTTTATCTATTTCTGCAAGTGATTTAACAGTGAAAGTTTTACAGCTTATATGTTGGTTTTTCAACTAACATGTGCACATGCAGGTTACCTTGAATGATTTAATCTTGAGTTGCTTTTATTTAATTTTTATTAAACAATTGTGATTTGAGTGAGAAGTTTGTCATCTCCATTTACATTTCTGTTAATGTGGTGAATTACTTGTTATTCAAATACCTCAAGATAACCTGTAATCAATTCAACATCCTTTTCAAAGTAGTCTAGATTCAGATTAGGTTCCCTTTTCTAGTTAGGTTTAAGTTTTCCTTTTCTTTGTATCAACTACCTTGTTTTCCAATCTCGGAAACAGATCCTCTGTGGATCAAATCTATACAAGCCAGCGGAGGCTACAAAAGTATCCGTGGGAGATCACTACCTCAAACAGCTCGAGGATAAAGCAATACTTGCGTGGGATTGCTTGAATCCTTTGGCTGGGTTTTCTCCCTGTGTTGTAAGCTTTAGACACCCTTTTCAGCCACATACATAGCTGAGGCTTCAACAAATGGTGCTAGAAGGAGGGCCAACACATCATGCCTAAACGAAGTACTCAAACACCTCCTCCAGCAAGAGATCCGATTATTACTCGTAGTCACGCCCACGTGTCTACATCAGGGGAACAAATAGCACAAGGTTTAGACGCAGTCCCAGCTACCCCTGGACAAGAGCAGACTACCCCATCAGACAGATACGTTCTCGTATCACCCATCCTAGGACCCATCATAGTTGAACAACTGTTGAAGGGTAATTCCCATACTGTCGCTGAGATTCGAAGATGGTTTGCTGAAGAACATCCGACCTAGAATCTTCCCCAAGACAATAATCAAGATAATCTAAGCTCAGGTGACCAAAACACTGAAAGACGTCGCGACCTTTTCAGTGAACCATCTACCCCTGGGTTAGATCTAGATTCCCTTTTTCAGGAGCCAGCTACTCCTCGATATAGTATCCGGGCAGGAGGACCACCCCCATCTCCTCCCTCTTCTTCATCTTCCTCAAACGAATCATCGAATTCTGAATCTTCGGACTCATCAGCAGAATCTATCCCTATGGCTGACGAACACCATAACAGGCCTTGGTTGGATGGGGATGCCGTGTCTGTTTTAGGTGATCAACATAGGTTGCCTAAAAACCCTGAGAAGTGGCTTCCAAAATTTATTCCAGATGATAAAATCCCTGTGGAAGACCACATTAAATCTTTTATGCAGGCCATCAGACTTAGAAATGTCATACATGAAGACGTGGTTTGCAGACTGTTCCCTTACACGTTTGAGGGAAAGGCTTTTACCTGGTATTTTGCCTTAGAAGCTAGTTCCATCCTGTCATGGGATGTGTTTTCTGAACTCTTCACTCAAAAGTTTGGGGATGACAAGACCCCAGAGGAGTTAGTCATAGAGCTTTCTTCCATGAAGACTAAGGGTAAAGAAAGAGTCAAAGATTACAATCACCGGTTTTCATATTTAAAGAATAGGATCTCAAGTACGGTACTTCCTATTGAGGAATTATTGGTAGCATACTATATTAAGGGTCTCTCGACCCAAATAGCCATGTGGGTTAAAAGGGCTCGTAAGGAGTCCTTGCAAGACGCCTTCTCCGAAGCCATACAAGTCGAAAGGGACATATTCTGTCTGAAGGACAACCCTAACACCACATCTGAACAAGCGTCTACCTCACGCAGAAAAAGTCACAGTTCTCCTAAACCCGTTGCTACCAGTCAAGATCCATTTCAATATGGGTGAGGTGAAGAAGCTCCTCCAAAGAATGTCTAACGAGATGGAAGATCTCAAGAAAACGAGCAATGAAAATCAATCAAACAATAGGGGATTCAATAGGCCACCTTTTAGGAGGCCTAACCAACCTCCTCAAAATCCACCACCTCCAAATCCTAGCGAGGGATTCACCTCAGAAGAGATCTTTTCTGTCTTGAAAGCCTTAGCTGCAGGAACACCAGACATTCCTGAATCCTCTGAAGATCAGTCTACTCAAGATTCGCAACCTCCCCAAGAGGAAGAGGAAGATGACCAGCAGGTCAGTACTGTGAGTTTCTTTTCAGAAGAAGAGGAAGAAGAACCTGATACAGTTTTCAACCTACAACACACTCACAATACTAGATCCAAAGGACCACTTCCGCAGGAATCAACACCTGCGACACAAGCTCCCAGCAAAGGTAAAACTCAAACTCAGAAAGACACTGTCATTCCTGAACCAGAATACAATCTGGCCGAGGATTTGAAGAGAGTCAAGGCAAATATATCTTTATTCGACCTTCTCAAAATCCCTTCCATAAGGGATTCATTGCCCAAAAGCATGATAATCAAACAACCTAGAGAAGCTCAGAATAACAACCTTGACTCTTCTCCCCGACCAAACCACCCAAAGCCTGGAAGCAAGGGCACTCCACCCTTCTTACTTACGTTTGAAATCTTTAACAGGAATGTACACAACTGCATGGTAGACTTAGGTGCTTCATCTAATGTCATGCCTCTTTCTGTATGTAAAAAACTAAATGCTACATGGGAAGCCTGTCCTATTCAAATTGTACAATTAGACAGATCCGAAGTCAAAGTTGTAGGCAGACTGAAGAATGTTCTGCTCAGATTATCTGCAGATCCTCGAATACATCAGACTATTGATATTGTAATTGTAGATATCCCAGAGACTTATGGTATGTGGTTAAGTCGAGATTGGTCAGAAAAACTAAAAGGTTACTTTGCTATAGATTGGTCTCACCTGTGGTTACCCCTCAACGGGAAGCCTAACAAACTCAAAGTTGATAGAGAACCTTTCATGAAACAAACTGTAATTGATCTCGACGGTTCCAATGAATCTGTCTCCTTTTTTGATAATCAGATTGAACATTTCACATTTGACACCTTCTTTGGGGACCTACCTGCTGATGTTTTGCCAACAAAGAATGTGCAGAAACAGTCTCAGATAACTCATCTCACTTCTGTGCCATTCTCCAGCACTATTGTACACAATGTTTATAATGTAAATACTAACTTCAGAATTGACCCTGTCATTTGGACTTTGTTTTTTTGGAGTAGGTGCGGAATGCGTCCTTATTGATCCAAAGGGAATCAAGACAATGATCGCGTGCAGATTGGAGTTTGAATGTATTAACAACGTAGCTGAGTACGAGGCATTAGTCCAAGGACTCAGGAAAGCTATTGATATGGGAGCGAAAGTAATTGAATGCATAGGGGACTCAAAAATCATAGTGAAACAGGTACGTAATCAAATACATTGTTTGTCTCCATGCTTAGTCAATTACCAGAGATTGATTAGGGATATGACTAATTCCTTTTCGGCATTCAACATCAAATCTGTCCCTAGATCACAGAACTTTGACGCAGATTTGTTAGCCAATACTGCATCTAGACTAATCTCGCCCGAAGGTTTGTCTCCGCAAACTTTCTCTATCGAATTGATGTACAGACCCTCTATACTAGACAATGTCACAAGTTGGGAAGTGTTCGATGATGACCATCAAATACTAGACTTCCTGTCAGCCCAAAACACCTTTGAAGGTATGGCTATCGACGAAGCTGATCATGAGAAGTCTCTATCTGACCCTTCCAATATCATCCCCAAGTCTGTCATCAGTTTGGAGAAGTTCTATGACTTACAAGATAAATTCAGACAAACCACCAACTGCAAGACCCAGAGCTCAACCCTGAATTACGCACCTGTCAATCTGGGAACAGAGCATGAGCCCCGATTTATCAATCTTGGAGTACATTGTTCCCATGATGAAAGAAGATGTTTTATCAAACTGTGCAGGGAATTTAAAGACGTTTTTGCCTGGAAGTATGATGAACTCAAGACTTTTGACACTACTGTCATGCATCATAACATCCCCATGAAACCTGAGGTAAAGCCATATCAGCAGAAATTGAGGAAAATGCACCCCAGTCTGGAGCCTGTTAAACTAGCAGCAACAAGGAAGGTCTTCCTGCATGCATGTGTTCTTGCATGCAGAAGACTTAAAATAGGAAACCAGTTGTATATTTAATTTACTTTTTCTAAGTTTACTTTGGAAAATAAATTAAAGTGGTCTAAATTAACTTTAGTGAACCACTAGTTAAAGTGAAAGTGAAATTAGGGTTTTTGCTTTACCTAAAGTTATAAAAGAGAGATCAATTGGTGGAGAGAACACACACACTTGTATTCCGACAGAGACAGGATACAGACAAGGAGAGAAAGTCAGACAGAGGATTTAGCCAAGAAGACAGAGGACCAAGTAGCAGGATCATCGAGCTTCGTATAGCTGGGCCGTACACTCACATAGGAGGCTGTTGAGGTTTAGCTGGGATTTGCCCAGTGATTCTGCCGGGTACTGCATTCGCTAGGTTTGGGTGAATTTGCAGTGATTGTAAAAGTTCCATATTTTCTCATAATAAAATCTATATATGACTGCTGCATCGGTTTTCCCATCTTGGGTTTTTTCGGGGGTTTCTACCCAAAATAATAGTGTCAATATTGTGATGTGATGTGATTTATTTCTCAGTTTTATATTCCGTTGCATACTGTAAAAGATATTCATGTGTGGTTATTAATTGATATTTTGCATGCATTGTTCAGCCCTAGTTGAATATTAAAAGAAAATTTACATGGTATCAAAGCTCTGGTGAGCTAAACCTGAGAGATTTGCAGCAGCAGTGATAGATCAGGGGCAGATCTATAGGAAGACACAAACCTAGACTTCTAGATCTAGGGTTTGACATGTACACTTCACTATGGCCGTGCAGTTGAGAGTTGAGGATAGACTCCATGGTGCTCGGAACTTTCCTACATGGAAAGAAAGGATCACAAGGATCCTGGACGTCAGTGATGCAGAGGAGCACATTGACTCCACGAAGATTACACCCACAGATCCGACAGATTTAGAAGCTTGGAAGAAGATTAATTCTAGAGCCATGCTGATTATCATGGATGGAGTGAAGGACCATATAGTCCCTCACCTTTCTGGTAAGAAGACCGCAGCAGAGATGTGGACGGCTTTGGAGAGTCTGTACCAAAGCAAGAACAAGAATCGGAAGATGGTGTTGCAAGAGAGGATGAGCAGCACCAAGATGGCTAAGGGAGAAGGAGTGGTGCCTTATCTCATGAGGCTTACACAAATCAGGGATGAGCTTGGAGTTGTTGGCTCTAAGACAATGGATGAGGAGCTAGTTCCGATAGCCCTCAATGGCTTCTCTAAGCCATGGGACACCTTTGTCAAAGGTGTTGTGGCTAGGGAGAAGCTCCTTGATTGGCAGAGACTATGGGATGACTTTGTGCAGGAGGAGACCTGCATGGGTCAAGGATCAGGCTCATCCAGCAGTGCCCCACAGATTGTGGATGAGGAGGGTCTAGCCATTACAGGGAAGAGCAAGGGGAAGGCAAAGAGGAAGAAGGATGGTAAGAAGAACCTTGACGTTCAAAGGTCAAGTGTTTTATCTACCACAAGCAGGGACACTTTGCCTCCCAGTGCCCAGACAGGAAGAAGAAGAGTAACACTCAGATGGCTAGATCTGCAGAGGTGGATGAGTTCAGCAGGAATTTCGATGAGGAGTTCTATTTGATAGCTTGCATGGCAAGCGCCACAGGGAGCAGCATATGGTACATTGACAGTGGAGCATCTAGTCACATGACTGGACATAAGAGATTCTTCAAAGACTTGCAGGAGGGTGGAATAGGGATCCATCCACGTTGAGTTGGGTGATGATGCACGTTATCAAGCGCAAGGAGTTGGCACTGTTTCACAGATGCTGACTAGGCAAGATGTGTAGAGGACCGAAAGAGTACTTCAGGCTGCTGTTTCAGCATCAGATCAGGGCTTGTCTCTTGGTTCAGCAGGAAACAGAAGTCAATTGCATTGAGCTCGGCAGAGGCTAAGTACTGGCAGCCAGCATGGCTGCTTGTGAGGGTATGTGGCTGAGGAAGTTACTTACAGGGTTGTTCGAGTGCGAGCTAGAGGCTACAGTAGTTCACTGTGACAATCAGAGTGGCATCAGGCTATCTGAGAATCCAGTGTTCCATGACCGGAGCAAACACATAGACATCAGATACCACTTCTTGAAAGATTGTGTTCAGAGGGGAACCATTTGGTTGGAGTACATATAGACAGATGAGCAGGTGGCAGACATTTTCACCAATGCACTTTACAGACAGAGTTTTGTGAAGTTCAGGGATAAGTTGGGGTTGCTACCAAATCCCTTCCTCGTTGAGAGGGAGTGTTAAACTAGCAACAACAAGGAAGGTCTTCTTGCATGCAGAAGACTTAAAATAAGAAACCAGTTGTATTTAATTTACTTTTCCTAAGTTTACTTTGGAAAATAAATTAAAGTGATCTAAATTAACTTTAGTGAACCACTAGTTAAAGTGAAAGTGAAATTAGGGTTTTTGCTTTACCACTAGTTAAAGTGAAAGTGAAATTAGGGTTTTCGCTTTACCTAAAGTTATAAAAGAGAGATCAATTGGTGGAGAGAACACACACACTTGTATTCCAACAGAGACAGGATAGAAAGTCAGACAGAGGATTTAGCCGAGAAGACGGAGGAGCAAGCAGCAGGATCATCAAGCTTCGTACAGCTGGGCCGTACACTCACACAGGAGGGTGTTGAGGTTTAGTTGGGAATTGCCCAGTGATTCTACCGGGTATTGCATTCGCCAGGTTTGGGTGAATTTGCAGTGATTGTAAAAGTTCCATATTTTCTCATAATAAAATCTATATCTGACTGCTGCACCGGTTTTCCCATCTTGGGTTTTTTTGGGGGTTTCCATACCCAAAATAATAGTGTCAATATTGTGATGTGATGTTGTGATTTATTTCTCAGTTTTATATTCCGTTGCGTACTGTAAAAGATATTCATGTGTGGTTATCAGTTGATATTTTGCATGCACTGTTCAGCCCTAGTTGAATATTAAAGGAAAATTTACAAAGCCTTCTGTCAAGAAAGAACTCAACACGCTGCTCTCGGCCAGGATCATATTTCCCGTCAGGCACACGCAGTGGATAGCTAATTTGGTTCCTGTTCGCAAGAAGAATGGGGAAATCAAACTCTGCGTAGACTTCAGAAACCTGAACCAGGCCTTTGAGAAAGACAACTATCCTGTTCCTCCAATGGAGCAAATCCTACAGAAAGTAGTCGGATCGGAGATGTTTTCGCTGTTCCGAACCCTTTGGGGAACATTCGCATATAGACGAATGCCGTTTGGACTAATAAACGCAGGAGCCACGTTCTAGAGAGCTATGGACATAGCTTTCAGGGGCTTGATCCATAATTTTGTCGTTGTCTATTTAGATGATGTAACCATTTACTCTAAAAAACAACAAGATCATTTGTCTACTTTGAAACAAGTATTCGAAAGATGCAGAAAATTCGGGATTTCCCTCAATCCCAAGAAGTCCATCTTCGCGGTAACAGAAGGTAAGTTGTTGGGTTTCATTGTCTCAAAGGAAGGTATGATCATTGATCCAGAACGCGCTGAAGCAATCTCCAAGATCGACCTCCCTAACTCTGGAAAGGCAATGCAATCATTCTTGGGTAAGATCAATTTCGTTCGTAGATTTGTTCCAAATTTTGCTCAAGTTGTTAAACCCCTGCAATTTCTAATAAAAAAGAATGTACCATTTAAGTGGTTTGATGAATAGAAGAATGCGTTTACTGAGATTCGGAAAGCCATAGCAGAAGCTCCTGCTCTTATGTCTCCAGATTTCAGTAAAGATTTTATACTTTATACTTTTGCTACTGATTTTTCTTATGCAGTCGTCCTAACATAGAAAAATCATGAGGACGCTGAGATCCTCATTTCTTTCATGAGTTCGACATTCAAAGGAGCTGAACTCAACTATTCCCAAGTTGACAAACAGGCCTACACAGTATATAAATCAGTAAAACATTACAGGCCTTATCTTTTGAAGTCAAGGACTAAGGTGATTGTTCCGTATGCGGCTGTTCGCAATGTCCTCGTCCAAAAGGAGTTGGGAGAAAAAGGAGCTCACTGGATGACCGCCCTTCAAGAATATGATTTGGAGATCAAGCCTGCGAAGATTGTCAGAGGACAAGGTTTGTGTCAACTCACTGCCGAGTCAAATGATCCTGAATATCAACACACTGATTGGGAACAGGAAGAGGCTACTCCTACAAGTTTTGTTAATGCACTTGAAACCGTGGCATCTGAATGGTATGATCACATCAAGTTCTTTCTTCACAATGGGTTTGCTCCTGAAACCCTTGATCCTAAAAAACGTAGAGCATTAAGGCTGAAATTAGCCCCTTATCAACTTATTGATAATGTTCTGTTTAGAAATAATTATGATGGGGTTTTTCTTAGATGCCTGGAAAAGGACCAAACTGATGACTTCCTTTTTCAATTTCATACAGGACCTCCAGGTGGGCATTTCTCAGGTGATACAACGGCTCACAAAATCATCCGAGCAGGATACTATTGGCCTACCCTATTAAGAGATGCTCATGCATATGTCAGAAGATGTTAGCCTTGCCAGAAGTGTGCTGGCAAAGTCAAGAAACCTACCTTCCCTTTGCAGCCAGTAGCAGTCCAATTTCCATTTCAGCAGTGGGGATTGGATTTCGTTGGACCTATCAACCCCGTATCCTCTTTACAACACAAATATATCTTGACAACCACTGATTATTTTACAAGGTGGGTCGAAGCAGTCCCTTTAAGACTGTGTAACACAAACCAGGTAATTTCCTTTCTTGAAAACCAGATAATCACCAGGTTTGGCACCCCCGAGTATCTTGTTTTTGACAATGCGTCATGCTTCCAATCCATTGACCTGACCAGCTACGCCCTTGAAAAGGGGATCAAGCTTAAGTTTTCTGCCAATTACTACCCTCAGGGCAATGGGCTTGCGAAATCCTCCAACAAGAACTTGATAAGCATCCTAAAAAAGACAGTGGCTTCACATCATAAAAACTGGCATACCCAACTTTATAATGCTCTTTGGGCAGATTGAATCACTCCTAAGGCAGCCATTGGTAACTCCCCTTATTGCCTTGTTTATGGCAAGGAAGCAGTTCTGCCAATCTCACCATCCCTTCGTTGCAGTTGGCCCAATCCATCCAAGAAAATGATTCTTCCCCATTACAACAGAGGATTGATTCTCTGCTCAAACTAGAAGAGGATAGAGAGAAGGCCAAGAACAAATTCTACCGACATCAATAGTTGGTAAAGAAATGGTTTGACGAGAAGTCCTCCTCTAACAGAGACTTCTCAGTGGGAGATTTAGTGTTGAGGTGGGACAAGCAACACAAACAAGGAGTATACCAAGTTTCAACGCCTTTGGCTGGGACCATTCATTGTTACAGAAAAGATTGGTCTTGGTACGGTTCAGTTACAAACACTGGAAGGGGTCGTTGACACCTATCTAGTGAATGCTTTCCTTCTCAAGAAGTATTTTGTTTGAAAAGATTCTGCAGCCTTGTATATAGGTTTGGTGTGTTATTTTCTTTTCTATTTTCTGAATGTTTGCTTGATATTGGTGACCTTTTGGTAATCTCTACACATCTGGAAATGATGGGCAATCAATTTTTCTCGATATTCAATACTCTTAACCTAAGTAAATTTTGTCAGTTCCCATTTTCCCTAACTTGTATCAGGATCTGTTATATGTGAATGCAACCATAATTGCAGAATATTATATTAATGCACTCTCACCCAGGTCAATATATTCTACATGCCTTACTTTGATGATGAAAATCATGGAAGAAAAGGTTCATCTTGTCTAAGGTCTCATTAGAGCACTGCAGCATATCTTTATAAACTGGTCAGTCTTACTCTTTTGGAATTCAATCATGGCCATATAGTTTATTATGTGGATTGCAAGATGAGGGGTCTCATCACGAGCCAACTCATTAGGTTCATAGGTGCTTAGTGGAATGACATCTTTGCCATATAATATGGGGAGGTGGCTTCCAGTTTTTTGGAAGATGGGAGATCCTATCACAGGTCGACTCATTCATGATCTGCAAAGCATCAGTGAGTAACGCTGCCATTATGTGGACACCAAGCCATGGTAGTGTCTTGTAATCCATATACAAAATAAAACCCCAGTCGTTCCCAAAAGAAAGATTATTGTACATAAGGACGAGGGGGTCCTATCTAAGGCCAGCCTTACTATGATCATGGGCTTGATTTTGGACTGAAACTATCACCAGATGGTTACCAAGCCATGGTAGTTGCTTTCAGCCATATAGCTGGAAGACAAGAGGTCTCCTTACCAAGCCGGCTTGTTTAGTTTCTAGGTCAGGTTTGTGAATGGAACTGATCACCAGAACATGGAGCATTGGTCCTATGTCAATGCAATCTTGTTGTTTCTTAAAAAAAAAAGAGAAATAAATGATGGTTTTAGTGGCCTACGTGTGAAAAACCAAAAATGGTCGAGGTCTGATCCTAGGTTCAACTTAAACTGTGTGCCTATGTCAGCCTGAGTCCGAGTGATCTTGATCCTCCAATGCCATCTGAATAAGAGTTGCATTATCTTTAAAATGACCATGGATGGAAGCGCATTAATCATTTTGATAATTCTTTATTGGTTGCATTCTTATGTTAACATTTCTTGGAAGTTAATCATTTGGCTATTGACAGGTTTGATTGGAAAAGGTTATTGTTTTACAGAGATAACTGGTTCTTCCAGCCAGTCGCCATTTGTTGTAGGTACAACAGATCCCATGTTATTCTTACACGGGATCCCAATCACACATACAAAGGTAACTTGGTAGAATCCTTTGTAATTTATGTTGGCTTCTATTACATTTTTTTTTACTTCTGGGATTCCCTAACTTGGCCAAAATTCCCAAAAAATCCATGCTTGATTTGTGTGTTTTTAAGATGCGGAAAGCTAGTTTTGTTTGGGATTGATTTGAGATTCCGCAATCCGCAACTCACAACCTGCAAGTTGCAGAATGCGGGATTTTTTAAAAGTCAAATGTAATAAAAATTTTCATCCCTCATCCCGCAAATGCGGAATGCGGGATGCGGAAGATTTTTGATAGTTATGATTTGGGAAACCCGCAACCTGCATCCCGCAGAAGTGTGGAATGCGGGGAGCGGGCCGTCATTTGTTATGTTGTTTGGTTTGCGTGTTTCCGCAACCCGCATCTTGCAGAATGCGGAATGCGGCATGTGAAGAGGATTGAAAAAACTTTTGCTGTTTTGCGATTCCGCACCCCGCATCCCGCAAAATGCGGGATGCGGGTTACAGAATGATTAATAAAATTTTCATTTTTTGTTTTAATCCCGCACCTCGCAAAATCTGATCTTGACCGTTGTTTTCATCCTCATCCTACGGTCTGAATCGTTTCTCGCGAAGTATATATATGTTGGTCTTATTCACGATTTCTTCACTGTTTTTACCACTGTAACTTGCTGCGCTGTGCGAATTTACCTTCAGATTTTTACCAAGCTATTTCGCCAGTATTCACTTCGGTTTCAGGTTGGTTATCAAGTCGCCTTTCCAAATTCGAATTGTTTATTGTTGCTCCTTTACAAATTAGTTTTAATTTCTGGTTCGCGCATTCAACAGAATATGGCAACATCCAAAACACCTCGAATTACCCGGTGCAAAAACCTCCAGAAAGACATGCTTACCAAATACCCGAATTTCGGTGTCTTCTGCGATACCAGTGGCTGGGTCAGCGAAACCTACCAGTTGGACTGGTCCCGAGTTTACTCCATCTTTGACAACAATGACCTTTTAGACTTTCAGGATGACCAACTCATTTATG
The DNA here is from genome assembly GCA_001517045.1 of Pseudotsuga menziesii. NCBI lineage: Eukaryota > Viridiplantae > Streptophyta > Pinopsida > Pinales > Pinaceae > Pseudotsuga > Pseudotsuga menziesii. The sequence continues at coordinate 34,222 of LPNX010885916.1, forward strand.
AGAGAATTAGGGATTCTGGCATCCACATGATTGCTGTGAGACCGGCTGTCCTCCCTTACAATGACGCGGTCAGATGGATTATTGACCATGCTAGTCCAAAAGACCGTTCCTTTAACACTAGTACTGGATTGCTGCTGGCCAATTTCTGTTCTGAAACCTTTGTGAAAATTTACGCTCTCAAACCTTTTATGCAGCTCCTTAATGCTGATTTTGTTAAAGCTGCCAAGTCCAGGTACAATTTTGACCAAATGTTAAAGTCCTGAATGGCCAAACCGTGTAAATTCTCCCAGAGAAAAGATGAACTTTACCCCATTGAATGGTTCAAGGAACCTTATTCCCTGCTTGCAACAATGTTGTGCAGGCTGTACGGTCCTCCCAATTGCTCTTACTTCAAGGAAGAATGGGCTCTGATTGCCCATCATGTCATAACCACAGGCGAATCCCTCCCTTGGGCTTCAATCTTTTCTCTAGAACTTAAAACTGCCATACAGGAATTCCAGGAAGCTACTGCCAAAAAGAAGCCCAACTTCTTCTTCTCCGCCTTCATTGTGGATATCTTTTGCGCCGAGTTCCGTTATCCAAATATGGGTTGGAGTTGGGTACTACCAGCCCCACCTGTACACATTTATCATTCGAAGCTATGGGATACCAATTATATAACCAGATTCTATGACATCTGTGAGAGTTTCCTCAGCCGGGTTTATTTCCTAATTTTCAACAAGGAAGCTCCTGCATTCTCCCCAGAAGCCAAAACTCTCATTGCCACAATGGGAGATTGGTATGTCGGTGAATCATTCACCTATATTAGAATCTTTGGTAGCAATGCTGCTCATATGCTACCTAAAGTGGTGCCTGACAGGTTAGTTCTTGAAGAAATTTCATTTCAAATGGTCACTGAAGGGATTTATAAGAAATGTGTAGCACCCAAGAGGAAAGTCTGGCCCAAATTTCCTCTAACCCTTGGTTCCTTGAGCATACCTACTTCTACCTGGGCGCCAGAACTCAGTGAACACATAGTGTCACTCAAACTGGGTTTTGCTAGTAAAAGGCAGCATGATCCCAAGGGGATTGTTGATTTTCACCTCAAGCAGAATCACTTCAAAACAAGGTACACTCATGAGGAAACCCCAGATGACTTCATATATCAGGGGGTTGATACTTTTTTTCTGAAGTTTTGGCAAAGGCTAAAAGCAAAGAAGAACAAAGTCATATCCGGCAATACCAAAAGGAAATCAGGGATAGGGTTCGACATTACAGGGCTATAGAGCTAGACATTCAAGAAAAGGTGTGATAAAAGACAGGGAAGAAAAGGAAGCTCAAGCCGCAGCAAAGGAGGCTCTACTTGTCAAAAATGCACCCATGGGAATGGATTCAGCTTCAGACAAAGGGAAAGGCCTCATAGAAGAAATTCCCCAGGCATCTGTCGAGCAGCGAGTCAAAGCTTATTTACATACTCCGGAGCAGATCAAACAGAAGCTGAGCAGAATGACTTCAGCACTGGACACTCAAGAAATTACAACTTCTCGGCTAGCTGAAGCTGCTCAGGTGACTATTGTAGTTGAGAAGGCTCAATCTGAACAAACCTAGCTTGAAGAAAAACCTTTCAAAAGGTTGAAGGCCTCAGTTTCATCCTTCCCTACTTCTACTATAGACTTGACCCATTCAGAGGAGGAGGATGAAAGGATTTCTCCTGTCCATGTTATTGTGGAAGCTGGCAATGGTAATGATCCACATGATTTTATCAGTTTGTTTAATGGTAGCAATGGCAAATCTTCATCATCTCCCCCACAATCACAACCTTCATCCCAACCTTGCCCATCATCTTCAGCCTTACTCCTCTCATCAATCATAGCCTTATCTTCATTGTCTACTGGTTCTACTGTGACACCCTTTATGTCTCCGCTTTATCAAGATGCCACATGTTTACCTGAATCTATTACACTTGCTTTTGTGCATATGCCCATTCCATCATCCACCATACCTCCAGTTTTTAGATTTTCACTGCATATTCCTTCTTTCAGCTCAGTATCATCCCCTGTGCATGAGAAAACCTCAGCACTATCACCTTCATCACTCAGAACCACTACCCTGTAAGTTTCATTTGTTGAAACTTCTGTTCTTGACATTTCTTCAACCCCTGAAGTTACTCTTACCCAGAGTGTTGCTTCTTCTCCATCCACTTCTCATATTACTATGACCATACCCTCTCACACCACAACTAAGACCTCCTCTCTGATATCCAGAGGTATTAATATACCCCCCATTGATGAGATGAGGGATGAGTTCAATGAAGATTTTGTGATATCTCTGGGAGAATATCGTTACAGTGAAGATGATAAATCAGTGGTGAAGAGGGGAAAGAAGAGGAGTAGGGATTAGAGCGAAATGGACATATCCCTTTCAAGTGAAGTTGTATGGACAGAACAATCAGGCTAAGTCACCTGACACGGGGACACGGGATACGAAGGACACAGGGATTCGAGTGTCCGACACGGACACGGTGACCCCCGGAATCAGGACACGTTATATATATTTAAAAATTATATATATTAAAAATATACACATATAGATCCAAACTTTTACAAATATTCAATAGAAATCAAAATCAATGCACATTTAACGTTAGGAATTACACATTTAAATCCTTCAAATCTTCTTCATCTGCACACCAAACACACTTTAGAATTCTCTCCACACTTGCAAATGATAAAAAGAAAGTGAAAATTTTGATTTAAAGCAATTATGGGCGTTTTTTTAGTGGACAACTTGTCCTGTTTTCCGGACACGCACTGACAGTCTTCGGACATGCGTGTTCGAACACGCACTGTAGAGACGCGTCGGACACGCTCTGTGAGCGTGTCCGTGTCCCACACGCGGACACGTGACACACATGCCCTTTTGGACGTGTCTGGTTTCATAGCGATCAGGTGATCCAGAGGCGGATGCCACAGATGCTGCATCTGTTTTAGAAGCTTTTATAGGTGCCAATTTTGATGCTGTTTACACTTTGAACAGAGAATTTGCAAGCAAAAGGCAGAAATTGTCAGCCTGAAGGAGGAGCTGGAACAGCTCAATAGACAACATGAGAACAGGTATGATGAACTTCAAGTAAAGAATGTTGCTCTTCATGATGAGCTACAGAGGGAAAAGACCACTAATGCCACTTTGTTACAGAAGGTAGCCTTGTTAGAAAGACAGTATGAAGATGCAACTGCAAGTGCAGCTTCATCCTCGTTTTCTAAATTTTCTTAGGAAGAATTCAAAGAGATGGCTATTTGCACTAACAGGGAGCACCATGATTTAGCCAGTGAGTTATTTAAAACCTTGGATAATGTTTTTGAAACTCATATGACTTTTGACAAAATGTCTGTTGTTCTGGAAGATCTAGTTGAAAAGAGGCAACAAGCTTCAATGGCTTATGATGAGGTCACGGACTGGCAAAGATACATGAAAGATAAGCCAGATAATGTCACTTTCCTTACTAATTTCCAGTCTAAGAAGATCAGGACTATCTTAAGAGCCTAGGAAGATTTAGATGAAACAATTGCTGAAGCCATAAAGAAGGCACAAGCCATTTGCAGCAGAAGGTGGTATGCTGCAGATAACATTATGGATGAATTATCTTTTCCTGCAATGGTTCTTATTGAAAAGGCATGTCCACCAGGACTAATGATTGAGCAAGTGGAGTAGCGAAGAGATGAAGAGGAGGAGAAGATCAAGAAGCTTGACCATGTCAGCATACATGATAAACGACTATTCGCAGTGGAAGGAAAGATCCATATCTATATTCGATTTTGGCATAAATTGGCTAAAAATGAGATTGAAGATCACAAGTGCAATGCCCAGCTTGGCATTGAATCCGCTAGTTACCCTGATATTGAGGAATTGCTACGTATTTGGAAAATATGGAGAGATTTTATGGGATTTTAGTTTTGTTTAAGTTTTTGATACCCTTTAGAGGGAAATCCATTCTTTGTAATAACTATTTAAGAGGTTGTTCTCGAATGTATCAAGGACTTTTTGACTTTTGGAGGAAGAAAGATTGGTACAGGAGACTGAAAAACACCTCTGTTTTTCTCAAGGTTTACGTAATTTATTGCAAAATTCTGAATAAATACAGTATTGTTGTTTCTTACCTCTTGTATTTGATCTGATCGAATTTTTTTGACATATCTCAATTTTCTTGTTTCGAATGATCAAATGGTGCTGTGATTCATTTGTAATTGATTAATGTGTTTGCTCATAACTGAGATTTTTCTTTGTTACTGGTTGTTGCCCACCTATTTCGACTAGGTGGCAACTTCATGTACATGAAGATGTACAAGATTGTACAAATTGTACCTTGGAAAAATCTGAGGATTTTTCGCTTCTGCAGGGCAATTGCCCCTTTGTAAAATGAAATGTCCGCTCCCCTGCATGGGAAAATTAATGTAATTTCATGTGCTAGTATGGGTCATATGATATGGATGCCACACCATGGAACTGGTTGTTAGGGAAGTCCCCTC
>LPNX010885916.1:38800-69422 GCA_001517045.1 Pseudotsuga menziesii
AGGTTTCAAAATGTTATTCATGACCATGCTAGACATTTGTATAGAGTCTTGCGGAGTTTCGTTATGTTGTTGTATTTTTAATTTTTTCTAGTTAATTAATTTCACCCCTTGGTGGTTAAGTAACTAAGTTTTGATGTAATAATGTAATTGCTCAAGCACTGACACTTTGTAATAGGGGCTATGAATGCAAGGTAAATTGCTATGAAACCCCCTAAGCCACTGCTTCAAGTCCCATGTCATTCTAGCAAGGGGTTAAGAAGTTAGACAAATTTTGGTTAAGACAAGGTATTTTTTCCCAAGAAATTAATTTAATTTCCAAAGGTGAAAAATTAAATTATTTGATTTTGAAGGAAAAAATCAAATAAGGCCATGGTAAATAAGTTTGGGAGGTGGCTAATCATAGTTAATTTTTATTTAAATAAACCCCCCCCATGGTCAAAATAAATTTTTGAAGATTTCCCAAGTGGGGTGCCCCTCTTGTCTTAATAAAAGATTAAAAAATTAAAGATAAAAAATTAAAAAATTAAAAAATAAAATATTAAATAGAAAATAAAAAATAAAAAAATAAAAAGATAAAAATAAAAAATATAAGATTAAAACTTGAAAATAAAATTAAAAGATTAAAAAATAAAAAAGATACAAATAAAAAATAAAAGATTAAAACTTGAAAATAAAATTAAAAGATTAAAAAATAGAAAGATAAAAATAAAAGTAAGAGATTAAAAATTAAAAATTAAAAAATTAAAAGATTTAAAAATAAAAAGATAAAAATAAAAAATAAAAGATAAAAAAAGATTCAAAATAAAATATAAAAAGTAAAAGATAAAAAATAAAAGAATAAAAAGAGAAATTTTAAAAAATAAAAGATAAAAAATAAAAGATTAAATAAAATATAAAAAGTAAAAGATAAAAATAAAAACAATAAAAAATTAAAATAATAAAAATTATAATTTGAGTCAAAAGGGGGCCCCACTTGAGTCATGGAAACCCTAGATCTAAGGGTTAAGCTTTATTGTGACATGGATCTATCTTTTTGACCATTGATTTGAAAAGGCACCCTTGCTTATGATTGGTGGATGGCTTGCAAAGTCAACAAACCTAGATCTAGTGGTGGAGATCTAATCTAGATCTAGATTTAATCTTGGCCATTGATCTTCAAGGGGTTGGGGTTGCTCCTCAACTATATAATGAGGGTCTCACTCCCTCATTTGACATAAGATCTCTCATGCTATTGTTATGTTGCTGAAATCTTTCCCCATTCTCTTCTCATATTCTCTCAAGCATTTGGCCCAAGCCTCTTGCTATTTTTGTATTGAATCTTGCCCTAGTTGGGCCATAATAGAAGAAAGCTTTGGAGGCAAACTGTTGATGTGGATCTTCATTTCATGCTTGGATTAGTGAGGTAACCTTGTAAATTTTTCAGTTATTGTTGCATTTGTTTAGCTTGGAAGCTCTCCACAAAGTATTTTGTAGAGAGACTTGTAGGTAGAAGTATTTCTATCTTCATTTGTGAGTAGACTGATAAGATTCTACAAAGTATTTTGTAGGATTTATTTTTGTGCTCATCTCTTGGCTTTCTTGTTGCAGCTTTAATAGATTTGTTTTGCAGGGATCCAAAGCTAAGAAGGGCTCCTCCAAGGGTTTCTTTTCTTCAAATTTTCATTTCGGCCATTTTTCTTTTTCCTTCCTAAAACTGGGTTTTATTCACTGTATAGTGAATATAACCCTTGTTTTAGGGCTTTCATCCATTATATATTAATATAAAGCTTTAAATCTGCTGTTTATATGTTATTTTCAGCCAAAAAACGTTCATTTTTAACCATTAAAATTTCAGTTTTTCCAAATTTTCAAGTTCAGTTTTTTTTTATAAAATTTCTGGGTTTTACAATAATCTGTGCTAACTTTTTGATTCAGTTTTCTGCAGTAATTTCCAACAAGTAAAGTTGCTGGTTTTTTGCAGGTTTATGCACAGAAGAGGGGGTTATGCCGCCCAATATTGCCTAGAAAAAACCCAGAAAAAGTTTTGGTCCAAAAAGGACCCAAAAAAACCACTTCTTCTCTTCTCTTCTAAAGGATTGTAAACCCCAAAAGAGAAGTTCTCTTTGGGGTATTTTCTGCTGTAAATCTGTATATGAGTAGTGTAGAGATAGCTTAGAAACTAGTTGCTTAGATTTTTTTATGCAAGTTTCATTTCTGTTCACCCACCTATCTCTGTCACAGACCACCATCTCTGTCACAGAGATTGAAGTGATGTTAGTTTAGTTTCTTTTACTTCTGTTTACCCACCTATCTCTGTTACAGACCACCATCTCTGTAACAGAGATTGTTGTGTGGTTAGGATACTGTTTTAGCTAGTTGTATTCTCCTTTCAAGTTTTATTTTCTGTTAAAGGGGTAATCATACAACCCACCTATCCGGTGTATCCTGTATCCACTTGTCATCTCCCTATAGGGACTTCAAGTTGGGTATGAAAAGCAGGAGAAGTGGGGGCTTAGTTTAATTAAAATAACATTTTTTTTTTCTGCTACAGTCTTTCACATTTCATTTTTCAGTCCAAGATCAAGTACCAGCATCTCCCATAAGGGATACCGCTTAGTTGATCTTGTAGATAGTTTAAAATTAACCTTGCATGCTGATCACCAAGATTAAAATTTACCCTTAAAATTAACCAACAACAACTTCACTACCCCCTGTTCCTCTACTCGGTTATCACCCTTCGGGGTACTCACGAGATACGACAGGGGATAGAGGAGTCTTAGTTTAATAGGCATCCATCTAGCTGTTTTTCTTGTTGATTAAAAACAGTGACTCGGAGGCGACTTGGGGTAGAAGACCATGGGGGGTCTCTAGGCGTTCTACGTCCTCCTTGTTGAGCACCGGGCCATTGGGGTTTGACCTGGGAGCTACGGGTGGGCTTTGCTCCCACTTTGTTGAGCGCACCAGCATTCCTTCTTTGACTTGAGAAATACTAGATTGGGGTAGTCACACCACCGGATCTAAAACTTAACCAAAGATCTCACCTCTAATAAAATTTATTAAAATTTATAAGAGACATTGCAAAACGTCCTACAAACACAAGTCACTGCTATTTATCTTTGTCTTGCTGTTCAAGGTTTTTACTGCAAGCACTTTCACATTTTATTTCACTGCAAGTTTTTCCTTTCAGTTTCGCGAACTCTTGTGGTGGTATCTTTAATTCATTTGATTTAGTAATCACATGGTTTAGTAATCTATAGATCTTGTGTAACACAATTGATTCACTTTGTTTCTACAATTTTTTTGGGTAATAACTTAATAATTGTTCCATTTATGCAATCTGTTCATAACATCTGATACAAATGTGGATATTGTTAATACTGCTTAACTGTTCATTCATTATTGTTTATATTGTTCATAGTATTCATTTGTCCATATTGTAACCTGTTTTGATTGGGATAACACCTAAACTGTGGGTTGATTAACTTAGATTTCGATTTCATTTGTAAATTTGTAAAGTTGTAATTTATCCTTAGACTCCATTTGTTAATAGGCACTAGTCTTCATTTATCTCAAGGTCTGCTTGTCATTAAAAGGAAATCTTTGCATTTGCATGATGCTTGTCATTCCTTAGATAGTATAAAGTCTTAGCCTCACAACTTTAATAAGATCCCTTAATTTTGTAATTAATTAATAAATCTGGAACTTAGTCTTCCGTAAGGACTTCCCCCCTTGGCTCTGTTGGGATCTTGCCTAAACGGAGGAGTTGTGGACTGTGGTGACAGTGGTCCCCAGCTCTCGCTTGCCCCCAAGGACACACATAGCAGGTTGTGACTTTCCTGTTCCTTAAAGTGTGAATTAGGCGGCAACACTGGTTAATACATTGACAAAGCTTTAAGGAATTTATTCTTTAACTGTCTTTATCTATTTCTGCAAGTGATTTAACAGTGAAAGTTTTATAGCTTATATGTTGGTTTTTCAACTAACATGTGCACATGCAGGTTACCTTGAATGATTTAATCTTGAGTTGCTTTTATTTAATTTTTATTAAACAATTGTGATTTGAGTGAGAAGTTTGTCATCTCATTTACATTTCTGTCAATGTGGTGAATTACTTGTGCTTCAAATACCTCAAGATAACCTGTAATCAATTCAACATCCTTTTCAAAGTAGTCTAGATTCAGATTAGGTTCCCTTTTCTAGTTAGGTTTAAGTTTTCCTTTTCTTTGTATCAACTACCTTGTTTTCCAATCTGGGAAACAGATCCTCTTTGGATCAAATCCATACAAGCCAGCGGAGGCTACAAAAGTATCCGTGGGAAATCACTACCTCAAACAGCTCGAGGATAAAACAATACTTGCGTGGGATTGCTTGAAGCCTTTGGCTGGGTTTTCTCCGTGTGTTGTAAGCCTTAGACACCCATTTCAGCCACATACATAGCTGAGGCTTCAACAGGGACGTATCCAACACTACACCAACGAGGGTATATCTTGACGATATCTCGAGGTCACTACCCAGTGCTTACCGCTTCTTCTGTGAACTTTCCCCACATTGTATTGGAGCAGTAATGGATCCTTAGTACCTTGGTTTATACCTTAGACAATATCATTTGCTTCTATGCATTAAATTGCTATGGTTAGACTTAGGGAAATTCATCTAGGAGGTGAACTGGTTATTTTCAGACCTTTCACACACACTCTAACGCTCTAGTTTGGTCAACTCAACACATGTGCACCCTCATTAATGCCTTGAAGCGCTACCTCCTTGAATTGGGGGTTTTGGGTTTGACTAGGGGCGCTAGTGATGTATTTGTCCTATTTTGGCCCTTCTTGAGCATTTATTGCCACATTGAGCCTCCCACTCACTTGTATCTTCTCACCCACGCTTGTCTTGGACTCATTAATGCCCCAACACACTTCACCAACGTTCAAACCTTGGTTCGTGACTGTTTAGGCTGAGTTGGAGCTCCATTGGTCCACCTAGGGGGGATTGAGGTCAAATCTTACCATGACACATGTACACTCCCAATTGGCTTCTTGAGCCTCACGAATTTTGCCCAATGTATTATAATTATGTACCATAACATCTACAAGATGTACTGTAATAATATGATCAGTTATTAGTACTGATGATCAAGGCATTAGTACATTGCCGGCAGAGCAAAAGAAGCCGTAAGAAACTCTCAACATTATCTTGGCCAGACTATCGTCACACACCTCAATTCCCCCACCTAGCTATAACCTAGACCCTTTCAATACACCTCCAAATACGCCTAAATCGTCAGGCCAACCCGACACAACGCCACCACACGAAGTTCCCCTCTTTAACATTCTGTCGATATCAATTCCCCAAGCACATGCATATTAGATAAGGGTAAAACTAGAGTTACCCAAATTTGATGGACATGAGAAGCAATGCATCGCATGGATGAATAAGGCCGAGGAATACTTTGATATCCATAACATACCCTACGACAACGAGAAGATTAAGTACGCTGCCATGCAGTTAGAGGGAAATGCGTACAATTGGTACATGTGGTGGAAGACGAAAACTTGAGTCTGTTCCTTTAATTGGAACACCTTAAAAATGATCTCCTTAAAAGGTTTTAAGGCGTAACCAAGAAAGACTTCTTTGCCAAGATCACCAGGTTGCAGCAAAAAGGAAGTATAGATGAGTACACATATGAATGGGAAGCTTTGGCAACTTGAGTTCCAGAACTAACCGATGACCAATGTCTGCAATCATACATACATGGAATAAAACTGCACATTTGGGAAGAGTTAGAATTACACAACACTTCTACCACGGGGGAGGCAAGACGTAAGGCCAAGATCATCGGGAACAAGTTTAAATGATCCTCTCAAGGTAGCTTCGACAAAAACTACTCCAAGAAGAATCCTCCCCAATCAGTGAGTACAAGAACTTCAAGGTATACGCCATCTCATCTAAGGGAAGGGGAAAAACCCAATTTAGAAGCCCAGACGGTGAGGGAAGGAAAGTGCAAATATTGTGGAGAAAAATGGGATCCTAAGCATAGATGTTTGCACAGAAGCAACCCCCAAAAATTATATGTGTGCGAAGCTGAAGAAGAAGAAAAAATCTCAGAATGTGAAGAGTCAAGTGAGGAAGATACAAGAACCCAACATGATTGCCACTCAGAACTAGAAGATGATACACCAAAGATCTCATTAGCCGCCATTACAGGGATGTTCCACCTACAAACACTGAAGCTAAAAGGACATAGAAAAAACAACAATGTTTCGATTCTCATAGATAGTGGCAGTACACATAACTTTATTAATATTAATCTTGCTAAAGTATTCAACTTATTCGTTTATCCAATGCCTAACATGAAGGTTATGGTAGCAGACGACAAGAAGATTGAAAATGTGAGAAAATGTCACAAGGTTAAATTACAAATGCAGGAGTATAATCTAGAATCTGACTTCTTTGCTGTACTTCTTGGAGGAGTAGACGTTGTGTTGGGAATCCAATTGTTGCAAACATTGGGTACTTACTCTGCTAACCATCAAGAGCACTTCATCCAGTTCTATTGGCTAGGGAAAGAGTACAAGTTGTACGGTTTCCAACCACCCCAAACTCAATTGGTTACATCACATCAGATGGAAAGGATTATTCGAAAAGGAGCACCTGCTTACGTAATCCAATGTCAAGAGATGGAGCTGCTAACATGTGAAGGAGTTGACTGCAACCCTCCAGAGATACAAGAGCTAATCCAAAAACATCACAAGGTGTTTCAAGAGCTTCCAATGGAGCTCCCACCAAACATAAAGACAAAGCACTTAATTGAGCTAGAGCCAGAGGCAAAGCCTGTAAATATCAGACCATACAGATATCTCCATCATCACAAAACAAAGATTGAGAGGTTGACCCAAGATTTGTTAAAATGTGGTGGAGTTATATCAAAGAGCAGAAGCCCTTATGCTGCTCCAGCAGTGCTAGTTCGAATGATGGGTCCTTCAGGTTGTGCATAGATTATAGAGGACTCAACAAGGTCACAATTATGAATAAATTCCCTATTCCGTTCATTGATGAGATGATGGATGAACTTCATGGAGCCAAGTACTTCTCGAAATTAGACCTGAGATCAGGATATTACCAAATCAGGGTTAGATTAGAAGACGTAGCCAAAACCGCTTTTCGTACTCATGAGGGCCGTTATGAGTTCAAAGTAATGCCCTTCGGGCTAACTAATGCTCCAGCCACCTTCCAAGCCGCAATGAACGAATTGTTCTAGCCATATTTACGAAAGTTCGTATTAGTATTTTTTGATGATATCCTTGTATATAGCAAAACATGGAGAGAGCATGTTCGACACTTAGATCAAGTACTAACCATCTTGAAAGAACATCAGTTTTTTGCAAAAATGTCAAAATGCACTTTTGGGAAAGAAGAAGTGGACTATCTTGGCCATATAATATCAAAAGGAGTCAAAGTCGATCCCAGTAAGATCAAAGTAATCACTGAGTGGCCCCAACCAAATAATATCTCGAAATTACGAGGGTTTCTAGGCTTAATAGGGTACTATTGAAGATATGTGAAAAATTACGCCCATAAGATGAACCCCCTAACAAATTTATTGAAGATAAATTCATTTCGATGGAATGATGAGGAAGAAAAATGCTTTGAAGCATGAAAGAACATTATGTCATCAACACCAGTATTAGCAACCCCGGATTTCACAAAACCTTTTATCGTTGAGTGCGATGCTTCAGGATTCGGGATAGGAGCAGTCTTGATGCAAGAAGGTCATCTGATAGCTTTTGAAAGCGGGAAGCTCAATAAGAGAGGAGAGAGCTTGAAATCCACGTATGATTAGGAAATGCTTGCCATTATACATGCTCTAACAAAATGGCGACAATACCTCCTAGGGAGCAAAATCTTGATAAGAACAGACCACAATAGCCTTCAATATCTCCTTCAACAACAAACATTGTCAAGTGAACAACAAAAATGGATAGAAAAAATTGCTACATTTGACATGGAGATACTACATAAGCGAGGAAAGGACAATGTAGTTGCTGATGCCCTTTCCCAAAAAGATGAAGGAGTCAAGGCTTCTGCAATTTCAGTTGCAGTTCCAGATTGGTTAGATGAAATCCGAGGAGAATATGCCAAGGACCCAAACACTTGTGCCCTAATCAATGACCCTAATCAAGGTTCAAGGTTTGAATGGAGGAATGACATCCTTTGGTATAAAGGAAGGATCTACTTAAGCCCTACATCTCGGTTTAAAACCAAGGTGTTGATAGAATCCCATGATTCCCCAGTTGCAGCCTGCAGGCCATGTAGGTTTTTTCAAAACTTACTACAATGCCAGGCAAGGTTACACGAACCGTGGGTGCGATCAGAATCGGCTAAAGAATCAGATACGGGATTTGATATTCGTCCAAAATTAGGAATCGGGGATTCGTAACCCTAACCCTAATATATATATATATATATATATATATATATATATATANTATTCATCATACATGTAACATACTCATTTCAGACATGTAATTTTCATATTTCAGGTGTAAAATATGCATATTGCAGGGCGCATACTCTCTAAGAATGCTGAGCATTTTTGCTTTGATTTTTCACATAATTCTTTGGTTATAGTAAGTAGTCAATACGATTAAAAGAAAATGACCCAAAAACAATACACTTTAGTAATAATTGAAATGGAACTGTGGCAAGAGATGATTTGGCAGACATTTCTTTTGATTGATCCCTATTTTTACATACATGAACATTTGAAAGACATTTGATAATGGATAAATTCTAGACATTCCAACAATAGTAAGTGCAAGAGTAATACATCACAATTAAATGTCTCCAATCTAAGCAACACTATCATCCCTATTATTCCAAGGGAAATTTTAGAGAATGTAATGGCACTTTTGGTTTGCAAAAATGGAATTTATTTGAAACACGGTATCATTGATCTAGATACTTGCTTCCCCTCACAAACACTTCATGTTAAATAATGACAAGCATAAAAACTTACCTTGTCAATTAAAGTTCTCTAAGAAGATTGGAGCTATGCCAAAAAAAAATTATTCTCGAAAACAATATAAAACAGAAAACTACTATTATACTATATTTTGAATCAAAACTGTGTAACAACCACCATTTTCATATCAATATATTTACAATTTGTACTACTTCTAGGGGAGTGAAAAATAAGCAACCCACTAGGGGATTGACAAACTACGTCGCTCAATCATGGATTTGGATATAGAAAGCTCCGACATAACAATTTAGAGATATTGTTCAACCCCGTTTTGTAGTGCCACACATTGATGGGAACTGATTCCACTCCATCAGATACATAATCCATGTGGCAGAAACGAATCCTATGGCAGAGGAAACAAATCCGAAAAGGGATACGTATCCCACACAAAAATGCACCGTATTATGAAGAATCGGATTCGGATCAGCGATTTCGAGGTGCCCTAAAGATTTCGATATAGAATCGGACCCTAGGTGGCCGAATCCGGTAACTATGATGCCAGGCAATCCTTCTACTGGAAGGGGATGTATAAGGACATTCAAAAGTATGTAGCCGAGTGTGATACCTGTCAAAGAAACAAAAACGAAAATGCCATGACTCCAGGGCTACTCCACCCGCTTCACATTCCAACCCAAAAGTGGGAGGAGATCTCCATGGACTTTATTGAAGGGTTACTCTTATCAGAAGGCAAGGACAAAATCTTCGTGGTAGTGGACCGATTAACGAAATACTCCCATTTTATGGGAATTAAGAAAATTGACTCCGCTAAACAAATTGCTGAAGTATTTTGAAAAAATATTTACAAATTACATGGATTTCAAAAAAACATCGTTAGTGATAGAGATGCCAAATTCATAAGCAATTTTTGGAAGGAATTCTGCAAACAAGTTGGGATCACTCTTAACATGAGTTCAACTATCACCCGCAAACAGATGGACAAACGAAAGTTGTTAACAAATGTGTGGAAGCCTATCTCCGTAGTTTCGTCACTGACAAGCATAATAGATGGTTACAGTGGTTACATCTTGCAGAATGGTGGTATAACTCCACCTATCATACGTCGGCCAAAATGACACATTTTCTAGCATTGTATGGTTATGCCCCTCCTTGATGGAAGGAACTCGTTCAAGGGGATGCAAAAGTACCTACAGTAAGAAGTCAACTTGAAGAAAATCAGAAGGTAATACAAGTACTCAGGGATAATTTAACTATGGCACAAAATCGTATGAAACCACAAGCAAATCAATGTAGGACAAAAAGAGAGTTTGAAGTAGCAGATTGGGTATTTGTAAGACTTCAGCCATACAAACAATTGTCACTTAAGCAACAAGGAAAAAATAAATTAGCTCCCAAGTTTTATGGGCCATACCAAATTATCCGAAAAATGAACCTGGTAGCGTATGAATTGAAGTTACCAGACAAGAGTCGAATTTATAATGTTTTTCACGTTTCAAATCTCAAAAGGCAGTTGGGTCAACATCAAACTACTCAGATGACACTTCCTACGATGGGTGAAGAAGGGAAACTTGTATTAGAACCAGAAGCCATCATCAACACCAGAGAAATAAAACTACGTTCTCGCATTATCAAAGAATACCTTATTAAGTGGAAGAATTGTCCAGAAGAAGACGCTTCCTGGGAAACAGAGAGGGCAATATATATATATAATTAGATATATATAAAGAAAAAAAGTAAATAATAAATAAAAATATATTAATGTTTCAAACTAAAAATCATATAATTGTAATTAGCCACGAAAAAGCATGACTTTATGAAAAGTCATATTCATACCCCATAAAACTTATATATGTGGGATTTCTATTGGACATTAAGCATCATCGGAAATTCAATTAATAAAATATTAATCATTACTCAGTCCATATTGTTTTCAGTCATGAATCTACAGTGCAGTATTACTTTTGCAAAAATCTAAAGAAAAAACAATCTAACTAAAGGAAAACTATTCTAAAGCAATAATGATGCAAAAAAAACATAAAAGCAAACCATCAAGGAAATGACATAAAGCCCCCAGGGGGATGGGGTGTGGGTGCTTGGAAAGTCCACTTGCTTTTCTTATTATTATTATATTACAAGTGAAAATGGTGGCCGCCTTTGGTCCTTACAGATTTGGATCCAAAGGCTTAGAGGTTTTAGGAATGAAGAAGGAAAGAAAAAGGTTGTTCTGGGAGGCCTTTGATGGCCTAGATCTCCAATTTCCTGGCAGCATTACCCCTTGTCCTGTCAACAAAAGACAAAAACCAGCCACCTGTCCTGCACCAACACCAAATGTGCTAAATATAACGTTAAAAACATAAAATATTTAAGTATTGAAAGATAGAAATAACGCACAAGTACTTAAAGAAAACTAGAGCTACTTCAAAAATATCACTTTATGCTTCTAGATCTAGATACATGCTTAAATAAATTGGCATTTAGATATTCTTTTGAAAGGAATACTAATTCACTAAAGCATGTGAGTAACCCTAACCAAAGGGAAAAGTTTGATTTAAATTGAAGGAGAGAGAGAGAAGGAATGCTGGAAGTGTGGGAATATTTGGGCCGTGGAGTCTGCAAGTGGAAAGCGGAGGGACTATGCTATTCAAAATTTTCTTGAAAGTTGGGATGAGTCAAGCAAGATCAACCATCTCTTCAAGCTAGATATCAACTTAGAATTCTTTGCACAAGAAAATGTTACAAGCAAAGGTGCTGCCGGAAGTAGAAACTTGGAAAGCATGCAATTAAACAAAATGTGCATGTGAGCTAAGAGATCTACAACCATCAAACAATAAGAGCATGAATCAAACTAGAACAATCTCTTATCTTACCGGGAGATAGCTCCTCTTGTAGGCCCACATCAAACCAAATAAATGCACAACGAAAAGAAGCTAATACTGGTTACCTCATAAACCATGCAATAATCATCCACATACAATGATGCTCGACACAAGAGATTTTCCTCCAAAGCCTTATTTTATTCCATAAAATACTACGAGATTACAAGTATACAACTCAATAACCTTTCGGTCCTCTCTGACCATGTCAAACAATGAGCCTGGAGCTCTGCTTAAATAGTAAAAATGTCCCCATGGGGGATGGATCACCAACTGACAGAAGAGTGGAGTTGAAGTCGACTTCATGGAGTTGATCGAGGAAGGTGGTTGGAGCTGATTGAAATGATGGAAGGAGAGGGTGCCAGATCTCCATAAGGATATGCGCCCTCTCTTGGATGCTTCTCCATCCCATCCATACGACGCCATAACACCCACGCACGAGTCTTTGAGGAGATAACGCATATCCAAATTGGAGATAAACTGGAGGTATAAGCCATGATTCATGGATGACTTATCTTCCCTTTACGGACAAGAGATCTTTTTGTCTTTTAGCTTATCTTCCCATCCATGTTTTCTGTTTATGGATGAGCTTTATTTAGAAAGCTATCCATTGCACATTATTATATCTGCATATAATGCAATGTAGAGTTTATAAATTGTAGAGGCAGCAAGCGCTTGCCCCTTTTTGCTTGTTTGGTCTCGATTCTCATCTACTTTTTCTGAGTGTTCCTTGCTTTTCTGTGTTTCAGCTGTGAGCACACATCAATGAGGAGGGTTGGAGAGCTGGCTATATGACTTTCCCTTTCCCTACCGAGAAACATTAATGCTCACTTATGCTTGAGTGTAATCTGTATGACCAGTAGCATTCAACCTTATGCGTCTGCATTCTTTTTCCGCAGAAAGCAGCCCTGATGATCACAGACATCTTGTATGGGAGAGTATTTACTATTTAATGAAGAGGATCTAGGGATGGTGAATGCTGTTCCTTTTTCGACCTTTCCATGATGCTGGTAGAGGATAAGTTTGGAAGTGTACAGTACAATCTATCTCCTTGTCTGAATTCTTCCATTCTCATGATTTCCTGCCAATCCTTGCCCCCCTCACTGTGTTATTCATTGCTGGTTGTTTTCTGATTGTATTTCATTTTCTCTGCATTTCTCAGCTGGATATTATATTTTCCTCATGTTTTCCATGACCTAACACAGATTTCATGCTCCGATCTACTTTCCTTTCCTTTCCTGTCTTCTGCTTTTTATAGTAGGCTGTTTGGTACTCCCACTTTGTAATAACATCTTTGTACTCAGCAGTCCTATTGACTTACTTTTGTGGTCATTAGTTGGACTTTGATCAAATTATCTTATCTCCTTTACCATTCACCATATCATGATAGCTGGTGTTTTCTTTAAATTTTTACTACAATCTTAAGGTTGGGTTCCAATTCTTTTTTGGTTGCTCCATGATTATTTTGTGGAGCATTTAGGTGTTATAATTTTCAACCACATTCTTGAACGTCAGATTCTGTCTGTGATCCTAACTACCTCTGGAAGTTTAGATTGGGTTAATGATCCTCATTGCTTATATCTACCTGACAACAGATCTTGGCAGAACCTGCTTGATTGCCCATTTGACTGGTTTTTCTTGAAGATACATGTCATAAAAACCTTTTGGAGTTAGAGAAGCTCTTTTGGGGGAGCCTGCATGCATTCTTCCAGTATTTGAGAAAGGATTTCATTTCTTTGCATGTTAAGGGTTTGATTGCATTCAAATTTATTTTACACTACATAGCTCCGTTTTCCTTCAGGCAAAAAATTCCACTGTGAACAATTAGTATGCTGCCAAAAAAACATCCACCTCTCGGCTCTGAGTTTATATTCTATCCCAAGAAAAGAAAGATATTTATTCACCTAGGATTGCTGTTGTTATTTTTTTGAATCTCTTCTTCAATCTTATATTGTCGTGGATAATAGATTTTTGATATCAAATGATAATGGTTTAAGACTTGCTGCAGGAACCATATTTAATAGCGAAATTGGATTCTGCAGAGAGAACATGGAAAGAATTATCGGTATGTTTCTTGGGAATATTTGCTGTTGGTTTCTGGAGGGTCTGGCAGCTACAGTTTTTCTTCTCTTTGAAATATTACTGATTAGTCACATCTTCTGGAGAATTTAGACACAATTATCAACATGCATGGATAGTGATTAAGTTCGTTCCTTTCTGTGATGGAAATATCATTTTTCTTACATGGTAACCCTTATATAGTATGTTTAAAATTACTTGAAGTTTTAGAGACATAGATGAGATATTATTTTATTTTTTCTTCTAAACTCATCCTTACATTGCTAACGTATTTTCATTTGGTTACTCTTGTGTGAGAACCCATAATATCCTAGAGTTTCTAACAATCACTTTATTTCCAACATCTTAGGTTGTATGTGGAAACTGATTATATCTATATTTTTAATTTATAGCAGACAATGATGTTAATGATGTAGAGAATGATGTCAATTCTACTAAGCTTGTGTGATCGTGTCATCCTCGTGGTAAGAAATACTGTAAAGTGCATTAGTACATCTTGTAGGCCTAATAAATTTTGTGAAGACCAAGCTATGAGGCAATGTCGGGCTAATTAGAGACCCTTGGATCATGTGTTAGAACTTAGCCATGGTTGATACATCTTTTCTACTTCCCTTTTTATTAAAACAAAATAAATAGAATAAAAAATTAATATTTCCATTTCACCTAAGTAACAAGACAAGTCCAACTGGGGGTCCATGTCTGTATTCCATGTATTGGACATGGACACACTAGGATGGCGCAGTATAAGCACTAACCAAAACGCCCCCAACTCGCCGGAATCTGGCAGAGCAATTCTTGCTGAAATGGCAATTTGGAGGTGCTCAAATCACAATTTTGGGGATCTGGGTAGTTTTAAAATTGGGCATTTAATCTAGGACAGGCAGTTACGATTGCTGAAATTGAAAAATTGCAGAAATAGCAATTTCTAGGAACTAATTTGACTGGTTTTGATAAAAACTTTGCTGAAAAAGCAGGGCGTTTTAGTTGTCTTTTATCCTACTCGCACTAGGATAGGTGCCCTAAATGTGTCCAGCGCAAGTCTGTTGAGAGTGGGGAGCACAATTTTTAATATAATACCTATTTTTATATATTTTGATGCATATATATTGAAAAAACATGCAGAATGCCAAATTAATTACATAAAACATGAAAACATAGATCTAACCATTTAGCGGTTAGCGCACATACATCAACCATCTAGTAGCTATAACTTATAACATTGTCATCAAATGATCAATCATTAACTACATCAACCTTCAAGTTTCAACATATAACATTTGCCATCATCAAACTCTAACAAATAACATCAACCATGAAATGAAATAGAGCACCATATTCATTACCAAAGAGTTGTAAGATGCAATCAACAATTCAAGCTTCAAGTAAATTCAAACTTCAAATTTAAAACTTAAACAATCATATAATGTTTACAAAATAGGCCATAAATTTAAGAAATATTAAAGGCAAAGTGCTATCTACTATGCTTTCCTCTTTCCATGTGAAACTTCTAGTTTCTTTTCCTGTGATCTAGAACAGGAGTAGCAGAAGTTGGAAGTGTTTGTGGAACATGAGCAACAACGGCATGGCCCCCACACAATGCCGACTATTGTGAAGCTAAAGGCAAAGCTCCTACATCTGGAAACTTGCTGGTGGTTGGGGGTGTTACCGGATGAACTAAGGCTAGTCACCGATAAACAATATATGGAGAAAGTGACCACTGTCACCTTAGTCACTCCTCCAAGACTTCTTTGGAGAGTCGGAACCTCCCAGGAAAGAGCCCTTCTGCAAGACATTAGGGAGAACAAGACTATATCTTCTATGCAAAATGTTAGTGACCAGTGCCCTTTGAGAGATAAGCAAATGTTGCTACAGTATTGACAGTCAATTCAAATGAACAATAAGCAGAAGTAAGACATGTATCGGATAGAAGCAAAAACATAACCAATTTCCAAACATCCAGATCACTAATTCAAGTTGCCAACCATTCATTTACAGCCCTTTATTTGACAAATAATGTAGTATTGTGTATGCACTAATAGTTAACTACATTGGACAGCCTGTAAAAAAGTATAGCAGTAGCAAAAAAATGGAGAACAAACAAATGTATTGTGTGTGTCAAACAATGTTTCAGACTGTCATGTATTAAGCACATGAAACAGTGTTTCAATAATGAGCAATTCAACTTCTAAGCCAACACCAGCATCACGAGTGTTTATCCAATCTGATATGTGCCCTTTCTTAGCAAGTAAACACTTGTTAGAGACGATGATTGGAGTTAACAATTACTAACCCTTTTTAACTGACTTTCTGGGTGTGTGTTTTCAGGTGTTTAGGGCCGTTACAGGAATGTATAGACTGCCATAAAATGACAGGTCTGAAATGGAGGATTAAGGGCAGCCCTTGACATCTCTTTTAATAATTATATCATGGGAATGTGGTTGAAGAAGTCTATAACCCTTGACATCTTTATAATATTTAACAAATATGCACTTTTCACTCTTAGGCTGCAACGCTTTCTATTTTTAATCAGGAATATGAGCCCATGCTTCACTACCAAATAGACAAAAATGGTTGACATTCGGTTTAATGTTATTCCATTCTTCTTCCAATGTTATATCTTTGAGAGCCTTGGTGGGAGTGCGATTAACTATGTAATTTGCATAGTTAATGACTTTAGCCCAAAATTGAAGACTTAGTCCTTTAGCTTGGATCATAGAATTAGCAATTTCTTTTAATGTACGATTCTTTCTCTCAGCAACACCATTTTGTTGTGGTGTATATGGAACAATATATTGCATTTGAATTCCCTGTGCAATGTGTTGCCACCTAATTCGCACCTCGGGTAACGTGGAAAAAATCTTCAAGCCACTGGGTATGAGCTTGGGGGCAAGCTCGAGCCAAGTGCTGTCACCTGATAGTCGGCTATTTCATCTAGGCCAACTCCTAGCGAAGCCAAGGGGGGTGATCCCTATGATAAGTAAAATATAAGGTTTTTACTCTACGAAAGAGATGATTGATTCTAGGAGTTAATGTACTGATTTAAAACCTTAGCAATGAGTTGCCGCAAATGAATTATAATAACAACAACATCGATAATTCAAACACCATTCATGACAATATGCAGAAATTGAATTAACCATAAAAATGCGAAAGGCTAGTGCCAATTGAATATGGAGTGCTTGTGTAAAAGGGTTGTTGTTGTGGTCTCAGTGAAAGTATTGCAATGTCTCGTTGGTAGGTTTTAAGATTTATTAGATGAGTTGATTAAGGAGTGGGTTAATTGTTGGTCGGTTTTATTAATCTAGTAATTATTTGGATTATTAGGAGGGAGGGGGATTCCCGATATACCAAAGAGGTACAGGGAATATGTACAGACTCACACAGTGTGGTAGCACACGAGGAAATGTGGGCTGAATAGAGTCATGGGGGGGATGTTCAACACTACACCAACAAGGATGTAGCCTAACGAGGCCCTGCGGTCACTTTTCAGTGGTTCTCGCTTCTTTTGTACAGTTTCCCCAAATGTAGCAAAATGCAACGATGGATTTTCGTTGTTCATGGAGATTAATTAAAAATTAGACTAATTACTAGTCACCTAAACCCTTTTTTGATACTACCAACTAATCGGACAAAGCTGCAGGAAGTAGAGCATACAAGGATGAAGGCCTTGTAAGTTTTAAGTGTTTTTAAACAAAGTTTTATGATTAAAAAAAGGTAAATCCCAAGAGCCTATTTCTAGATTCAGTACCCGGGCAAGCTCTCGTCCATGAACCTGTACTTATGAAAGTAAGGGGATTTATTTTAAACTCAATAATGCTTAAAAATTAACGTTCTCTAATTACTACACTGCTTAAATCTTTTTCCTTTCGGTACTTCGGTATAATTCAGATTTACTTTGCAAAAAAAACTTAAAGAAGCACTGAAATAGTGAAAGAAAGCAACAAACTACACTAACAATATGAAAACAACGAAAAAAGACGTCGATGCAAACCCCCAGGGGAGATGGGGACCGGGCTCTGATGAACCTACTCAAACCTTATTACAATTTTGCAAACATGAAATCAAAGTGCACTTTGGTCCTCATACTTTGGATCCAAAGGCTTACAACAACAGAAAAGAAAAGACTTTTGGTGAAGGGGGAACTCCGTTGAGCTCTTAATGGTTCATTTTCCAGCAAAACGACCAGATTTTCCTTCTCCTTTTTGTTATACCTGCAAAAAATCAGCAAGCAATCAAATACAAAAGATGCTCAAAGACGCTTTAAGAGTGTCTTCGAAGAATCTTAGAAAAATTTTAAAAAAATTTCTAAGTCAAACTAGTTTAAGGAAATAACAAAATAACACAAAAGAACAAGTCCTTTTTGTGGATCTCGGCTCAGTTTTAGGGCGGCCAATGGAAAACACTCTTATCTTGCAAGATTTAACTTCTCAACTATTAAAAAAAATGAAACTTTTATCTTAGCCTTTAGATCTTAATCAAGAAAGAAACTAAGAAACAAAAGGATCTATATACTAGATCTAGCTTGCAATATGAAACTTCTTTTATGGAACAACTAGCATCTATTTGCATTTGCCAAAGAAACTAGATCTAGATGTGATTTCAACCCTTTGCAATGATAGATCTAATTTGATTTTACAAATTTAAAATAGTAACCAAAGTAGAGAAGGTATAAGGAGAAAGAGAGGAGCGACTTGGATCTTTGAGCATAGAAGACTTCGAAGGTTTAGACGTGTGGGACACCGAGGGTTTGATCTTCCGTAAAAGATCTGAAAGAACAAGAGCAAACAAGCTCTTTGCTACCTCAAATTAAATAAACCTGCAGCTAGCAACATACTTGCACACAACCCATTAAATCTAGAAATGGAACAAGATAGAAACCAAGACAATATGAGCATAAACAAATGAGACATATAAATCTTGAATCTCTAACTTACTGGAAATAAAAGATTAACTAGATCAAAAAAATTCTAGCAATCCTTCCTACAAAATTGATACCAATCCTACCAGTAGGCTAGATTTTCATAAAGCAAGTGCACAAAGACCAAATACAGGTTACCTCATGAAACCGAGATAATACATCCACTCAATCGACAGCATCACACAACATGGACCTCCAAAGCCTCTTTATTTCTCAATATCAAAAGATAGTACAACAATTACAATTCTCAAGCCTTTGCTCAACAAACTCTAACTAGTTTGAAAGGGAGAGAGTATTGCTTTTATAGAAAACCGTGACCAAGAGGGCGCCTTTGCCAACTGAAGAAGACTGAGGGCGAATTTGAGATTGAGAGTGAGTTTATCCCTTGATTTGGGCGAGTTAGAGGGAGTTACACTCAAGAAAAATGTGCCACCTCTCAAGAGGTAGGCACAACCCCTCTTTGGGATCTCCAAAACATGCCAGATGGGTGCGACATGAGCAATTATGCCCCTTTCTAAGAAGAAAAACGTCCCCTTAATATGACAAAATTGCAGTAGCCTCAATCAACACTGAAGCTGACGCTTTAATCAAGGAGATGTCTTGCCTTAAATCAGGGAAGCCGATAGAAATTGATTCAAACAAATCGGACAAGAATCCACTGATTTAGGAATTTGGATATTCTCTCCAATTTAATTAATTATTAATTTTTTAATTGATTTTTGACTTAAGTGATAACTTAATCACTTAAAACTTAGGAAAAGTGGGTTTAGGGGTACAACGGACGCTCTGAGTTAGATAACGAGAACCCCCATGGCAAAATTCGACTTCTAACCACACTTTTATTACATTAATATTTTTCCCAATTAAATTATTAAAAAATAGCCTAAGTTTACAAGAAAAATTATTTTTCTCAAAACACAAAATAAAACCTAGGGGGACCTAGCACATGTCTATATGACTCAATAATAATGTCTATATACATTGATCCATGAACTTTAATAACCTCATAAGGCGTAACCATCAAGACGACCATTCCAGCTTTGGAGGAGCGGTGAAAAACTTGCAAATTATAAGTCGTTTATTCAACGACATATAATTACCAAGGAAAAAAAACACCTTGGAATACCCAGATTGATGATTAAGTCCTTGAAAGCCAAGTTCTTTACAAAAAACCATGCTAGCACATCTTTTACAACGTCCCCTTAGGGTATGAACATGTGGTAAAAAAGTAAAAAAGGGGCCCTGGAAGGCCTAAATGGACTTATGAACTCTTGAATTTGAACAATGATTTGTTCATCTTTGGCGGCTCACTGAAAATCCAACTAGATGCAACCTAGTCGGTAACACAATGCATAAATAATAAATTTGTTGTTTACATATTGGCCTCCATTATTTGTTCTTAACTTGAGTATTTGATGTCCAGATTGTTTCTCTACAAGTGTCTTATAGGACAAAAACTTGTCAAAAGCTTCACTCTTAAGTTTTATGAAATAAACCCAATTGCATCTGGAATAGTTATCAATGAAAGTTAAGAAATACTTGAAGCCAGAGAAAGAAGCAGAAGGAAGTGGACCACACAAATCACTACGAACAAGCTATAAGGGGGCCAAGGCATGCCAAGAGGCACGTTTCTCAAAATTGTCCTAATGATGTTTGCCAAGAACACACTTGGGACAAACACCATCTCTGCAAGAGACGAGAAGAAGACCAATCACCATTTTCTAATTATATAGTTGTAATGAACGATAGTATAAATGACCAATTCGCCCATGCCAAAATTCGCTCAAGTCATCGCTATGAGGAATAAAAACCGAGGGAAAAGTTGATGACCCAAAGTTGTTGAATCCGTACAACTGGTAATATCATTAACAATTCCAATAGCTGGGACATGCTTATGATCTTTGAAATCCTTGATTACAACTTAGTGAGGTGTAAACATTACAATCATACCTTTACCAAAATGAGTGATTTGATAGATTGCCAACAAATTGCAGGAAATTTTTGGAACACAATACATCATTGAATTGACCATCATCTACTTGAACTGTTCCAGATCCTACAACATTAAGAGATCTATCATCATTAACAAATATTTGTTTGGTGTTACATTCATTTAGAGCAGTAAAAATGGCTTGATCGTTAGCCATGTGATAATATGCTCTAGAATCAATAAGTCAATCATTAGAAGAAGAGGAAGAAGATGCATTGAAGGAAAAACCAAAAACACAAAGTGCATGTCCATGAGTTGTAGAGTCAGAAGACGAATCAAGGTTGATGTTGTGCTTTTTCATTGCTGCTAAGGTTGCCATCTTCTTGAAACACTTGGATTTCTCATGACCATCTTTCTCGCAAAACATGTAATGACGCTTAGTCTTTTTACCTTTTGATTTGTTTTTTTTTGTAATCATTGGAAGGATGAGCTAGTTGAGAGGCTTTGGGATGTTTGTTTTGCTTATTATTGTGAGGACGTTGCTTCTTGAAATTATTGGTTTAGTTCTTTTGTTGTGCCACTAAAGCTTTGCTAGATGTATCAACATTGTTGATTACTCCAAGATATATGAGTTTATCTTGTTCTCTAATCAAGGAATCACAAAAAGATTCAAGCGTGGGTTTTGTGTAGTGATTCTCCAAAGATTCTTTCATGGACTAAAATGTAGATACAAAAACAGAATAGGCAGGACCAAGCTAGGAAAGAATAGCATAAATACATTGCTTTTCTGGCTTTTAATTTTGCATTCTTCAACTAAGGTTCTAAGAGTTTTGAATCTAGATAGATAGTCTTGAATGCAAGAAAAGTCACTTGGATTTAAAGAAATCAACTCATTTTCAAGCTAGTGACCTCGAATCTCATTGTGTTTACCAAACACAATTTCTAGTTTTTCCCAAAGCCATATCTGGTTCATCAATTCCTTGAAGGTGGAATCATAAATCATTAGAAATTGACATCTTGATTAATCCACAGACTTCATCACATTTATTGGCCCACTTTATTATTTTATCGTCATCAATGGGTTCAGTTTCTGTTCCCATGGTAATCCAGTAAAGTCCTTTACTTTGTAGGACATCCTCCATATGATCTTTCCATGAGAAGTAGTTGGTATTGGTAAGTAGGATATCACATGGAGCGGTCATATTGTAATGTAATGTAATATGGCTTTAGAGATTGAAACTAATGGTCTATATGCATAGATCTAAAAAATAGGCAGTTTAAAAATAAGCATTGAAAACAAACTTTAGATGCCAAACTTATGCCCTTTTGAAGAAAAACATAAAAAAGAGCCAAGGAGCCATGTGGTAGGAAAAGGTCGATCCATGTGGTGATGGGTGCAAAAATTGCTGTAAACAATGCTCCCCCCCCCGCTAACTTTGCCTATAAGTTCACTTTTAAAAATAAGTTGCTTCAAAATAAGTGACCCAATTTTATAAAACAAGTGGGAAGCGCTTTTACAATATAGTTGCTTTATAACTTAAAGTTACACGAACTTTTACCAAAAGGACTTGAACTCAAGACCTCTTACTTTTTAAAGTAACATTTAACCAAGTGAGTTGAGCAAAAGAGTTATTAATATCATGGAGGAGAGTGGGGCTGTTGATGTTGTTGTTGGAAGAGCGTGCCTACTCAAAAATCCGTGCTTTTTGGTCTGCAAGACATTTTACCCAACCACACAAAAACAAGAAAACAAAATTCTGAAACTAGAATATCTTAGATTTGGGGTTAGTCGTTGGGTAGCTTTCTTAGAAAATGTAAAATTTTTCATTGTTTTTGGTTTACTGAGTTCGCACAAAGCGCATGGCAAAGAGCATACATAGTAAAGAAAACCCTTTCCACTCTATTTCTGATTTACTGAGTTGACACAAAGCACACGACAAACAACATACACATATTGAAAAGGTAACAAACCGGGGAAAAAAATACCCAGACTCTAAAATCTGAAAGAACATGAGAAAAAAAAAAAAAGTGTAACTATAAACAATATACCTCTAGATATGGTAAAATGGCTGTATCTTGCGCAAATGGAAACCCTTTTTAGTGAAAAGAAACACATTTCCAACTGAAAGTAGTGCTCTAGGGGCAATGAAGCACATCTTTCAGCCGATAAAAATGCACAAAAATTTCACAACCAGTAATCCTTCGATGGACATGGTAACACCAGTTCAAGATCTCGATCATCAACATAAGTGGCAGTTCATAAGAGCTTTGATACCATGTTCGACTAACATAAGATATTTCCAAAAGATTGAACACCTTGACTAGCCGCTCACACAAACAAATCATAGATCAACACACTATGTTTTTACGTGGTCAAAACCAGTGTTGCAAACATCGATGCGACGAAAAAATCGGCAGGGTCCAAGAAACATCGTTTCGGGATATCTTGGCAAAACATCGGCAAACAACGGGAAAAAATCGACAAACTTAAAAAATACAAAAATATTCATTTTTTTCAATTTTTTAAACATCTAAAGCAACAATAACATCAAATAAACACATTGCCACATGAAAATGGAAAGAAAATTGATATATAAGATATATATGATGTCCAGAGATACATCACACATAAAAAATGGATCATGTTCTGAATCCTAAGTCAAAAAATATAACAAATGTATCTCATGATCATCATCATGACTCACGAGTCATCTACAATGAAATAAAGAAATTAACTATCGATTCCCTATACCCCTTTTACAGGCAAAGGTAATCGCTGTGGAAATGGCGTTTCCTCTAAAACTACAAGTAGGTGGCCTTGAGACCTGTGGGCCTCGAAGTGGACTTTGACGTCCTCTAGAAGAAGACCCTGCAAAATGATGTCCTTTAGAAACTGGAGAAGGTGGCCGAAACCAATGTCTTGAAGAATGAGAAGGTCGAGGAGGTAGTCCTGCTCCTCTACTAGTACTAGTGCTACCAGCGGGTCTATCTCCCTCAAGCTTTGACCGTGGCACACTCCCAGACTCGGTGTGAATCTCCTCTGGAACTGGAGCATGCTCCTCCAAAGCCTCTGTATGAGTATCATCACCATGATCACTCTCAGTATCATGATCATCCTCTAGCTAATCAGGGGCTACCTCCATAACAGGCTCCTCACACTCTGTCCTCCATGCAGCAGTGGTGTCAATCTCATCCAATGAAATGGCCGTCGCATCAACTTTTCTCTCATACTGCTTCACCCACAACCTGAGATTGTAGTGGACGTAGACCAAATCATTAAGGCATTGAGTATCCAACCTGAAGTAGGATCATAAATATTAAATATGAAATTCATAATTTATAAATTATAATACATAAATTAGAAGGTAAAGTGGCATAAATCTATAAATTAGAATTTAATAATTTAATAATTTATATTATATAATGAATTTGAAATTCTCTAACCTTTTGCGCTTTTTGGAGTGTACTTTTTCAAATACACTCCAGTTGCGCTTGCAACCGAAAGAGCTACATGTCTGGTTGAGCCACTCAAATGGCAAGCCTCTGTAGAATAGGTACACAACCACCATAGTTCTCCGACTAGGTATCTACAATGAAATTATGAATAAAATAAACATGAGAAACGGAAATAAAATTTAAAACAAAGAATTAGAAAGAGAAAATGAAATTTTAAACTTGAAAGTTGAAACTAGGTGAAGCTTACTTGGCATTAGGTTGGTCCTGTCATTTATTGCTATATCAAACCCAAATAATCATGTGGCTCTCTTATACATTTCCAACTCTTGGGAAAGTTGTGTACGCTCACCTGCACCAAGTACCATCCTTCGGACACACCCATATAATCCAAACATAACCTCTCCATCAAATCTAAAGCCATAGGAGTAAGCAAACACAGGGTTGAGGTATAACCCTGCAGCATGAATGGGACGATGGAGTGTGTGGTTCCATCGCGCATCAATCACCGCCCATATCATATGTTGTCTCTCCTGCCCATGATCTCCCTTGTCCTCATAATAAGCACGGATGGATTCTTTGGCCCTATCCATGGCCTCATATAGGTATCCCATTGCAAGCTTCTCTCCATCAACCAAGCGGAAAATCCTTACCAAAGGTTCAGTGATGGTGCACACCTCCTTCACCGCAGCCCAAAACCTCTCATCATATGCAACTAGCCTGAATGTGGCTTGCCCCTCTGGTCTAGTGCTAAATGATAGAGGACGCCACTCTAGTGAAAAGAACATCGCCTGCAAGTCCCACATAGAATTCAAGAGAGATTGAAGAGAAATAATGCTAGTGGCAAAGTGTGTGATGGCAAGACGCACCAACTCTTTATCACCTGTGAAACTTCTTATCAAGCTAAGTACCGCTGCATGGCTGTATACAGTGTTCCACGAGGACTCGCCCCCCAAGGTCAGGAGCTCACTCCCCACGCCCCGGGGGCTCCTTCCTAAACGTTTCCCCTCGTCCCCAATTTGGCGAAACTTGGGGAAATGCATGGGGGAGCTCGCCCCCCTGTTTTGAAGTGTGCACCGGTGAAGTGGGGGCTCCTAGGCGCTCTAGTTGTAATGATAATGTTAAATTCTTAAAGTAAAAGTGGTATTTTCCTTATCTTTCATTTTCTAACCTTTTACTTAAATTTTTAACATTACCATTAAATGTTTCAGGATGTTTGAGAGTGGTTCCAACCTCATCGGAGTTCATACACAAAAAGTAGAATTTTAGATCCCATTCAAAATTCAACATACTTAACAATTTTCAGGATTTTAGGATTTTCAGGATTCCAACGTTTCCACTCGATTTTATCATGTATGAGGTTAAGGGATTGTTATTGAATCAAGCACATCAACCTCTCTATGTACCTTGATGTTGGTAGTGTTGATTGTTAAACTCCTCTTCTATGACCTTAATTAAAGTGAACCCTTAAGTTAAGCAAAATCACTTATTAAGCATGATGTTTTTCTAATTTTACCTTATTTTAATGCTTGGTTTACGAAGTGTCATCAAAATTGTAGGGTGTTGAGTAATGTCCTTCAAGGATCAACATCGAGATTCAAGGTAGAGGCAAGGGATAAAATCCTAGAGGAGGCAGGCACAGGGTGTTATTAATGAATTGGATCCCAATATAGGATTAATAGTTCACTCTTGCATAATTGTATGTTGGACTTGAAATCCTCAAATAATGTGATGCCCTCTGGAATCATGAAGAAATAGGGTCCTCTGGTCACACTTCCCCATTACAACATCTATGACATGGTTTTTCACAACGTTGAAGTGTGTTGAATCATTGAAGAATTAGATTATATTTACAAGGAGCAGCTTAAAATATATTTATATAGGATGAATTGTTATTGCCGAGATTTATAATATTATTATATTTTTTATAATTTTTATGACCTCGACGTCCCCCCGCCCCCCCTGAATTTCCCTAAAATTTGGGGGTTGTCTCCACACGTCTCCAACTTGCGTTTCCCTGCTCCCTCGCTCCCGTGTCCCGGAAACTTGGGGGAACATTGGTTGTATATGAATTTTGTGATGCTCCGCGCTGAATCAATAATATCCTTGATCCAATCAATCTTGCCTAAATCCTCTAAGATCAAATCAAGGCAATGGGCAACACAAGGAGTCCAGAATAGTGTAGGATGCCTGGCCATGAGCATCATGCTAGCAGCCACATAGTTCGCAGCGTTGTCTGTTATCACTTGGACATCATGCTGCGGCCCAATCTCTTGGATGAACTCATCCAACAAGCCACATATTTGATATGTGTGGATGCATCCACAGATCTGATGAACATAGTCCCCTTGGGGCAATGAACCAAGAAGTTGAGAAGTGTCCTACCCCTCATATCGGTCCAACCATCTGACATAACACTGCATCCTGTTAAGTCCCATGATTTTTGATGCTCCTCCAATCTGTGAGTACAATCAACCTTTTCATACGGAAGGATGGGCCTTCTCAACTCCTCATAACTAGGGGGCTTAAACCTTGGTCCAACTATAGCAGCCACCTCAAACATGAACACATAAAATGGGTTCTTTGTAAAGTTAAATGGAATATCACTCAATAGCAAGCATCGACCAATAAGTTTGTTTGCATCTGCTTTTTCCTTTACTTTCACCATGGACCTTATAGAAGGTTGTCCACCAGGTTTGCATCTTGAAGATACAATGAAAAGCAACATGGACTACTATGTGGAGTGGGCATCGGTATTTGGACTCGTCTCGCTAGCCCCCACTCTTGCTGCGGACCCGGATCTTGAAGCAATTTGTTTCCTCACAACCTCCTTGTATTGTTTCCTTAGCCCAGTGCCTTGAATCACTTTTGTGGTCTTAGCAATGAGTTCTAGGGTTGTTTGGTTGCAAGGACCCACATCATGCCTTGCTATTTGTGCAAGATGGTATTCCAACCTACTTATCCCACTTGTCATTCTCTTCCCACATAGATTGCAAGTGAGAATTTGTTGATTGAGTTAGTCAACAGGTGTGCCCCACTACCAAAATGGATCCAAAGCCTTCAGCATCTTGTATATGGACAAAATGAAGCTTGATACTTTGAACTTGAAGTTTGAACCTAAGGCAAGAAAAAAAAACGTTTTTTAGCATATTTGATTGATGGAAATGTAAAACACAAGAAGAAATCCAAGATATATTGAGCATTCAAACACTATTTTGACGAGGGAAAATAAATAAACATTTTTATGAGACTTTAGAAGGATCTAGGGCAAGAAAAAAAATGCAAAAAAGTTTTTTGGCATGCAAAATACGTAATAGGTGCAAAAAACTTGCTTAAAACCCTATAAAAATTGATTTTGAAGATGGAGAATTAATTGGTAATGTAAATCAACAAGAATCCCTCTTGGGAAAATGAGAAATGATGGGCAAATTTTTTACTTACCTTTAGTTGTGATAATTGTGGAAAAAACCTCCAAATGACAAGATCCAATCTTCAATTTTGATGGTTGATGGCGAAGGAAATTTTGCCTAAATTCGTCCATAAGCACACAAAAAGTGTTCTTGGTCTCCTTTGCTCTCCTCTCTATCTCTGTAGTGAGAAAATGAGAAAAAATAAATAAAAAACATCTTAAAACCACTTTTTTTCACCCATAGTCTGGGTGGGCGATTTTTGTTGTAGACTCGCGATTTTTCGGCAAAAAATCAAGCCGATTTTTTTGGCCATTTTTTGCCGAAAAATCGTTGTCCTCGAAATCTCACGTTTTCTCGGACATCGCTGTTTTTTCAGCTGATGTTGGTAACACTGGTTAAAACACTTGAAGAGGGAAATACTAAATAGTCCACAACCCCGACCAAATAACTACTTGAAGCATTGTTATTATGCAAAGGAAACAAAATGTTACAACGAGTTTCTCACATTTGATCATCGAGCAAATGATCCTCCATGCTCTTTAAATATAGATCATGGACCAATTGAGTGCTAAGCCACAGATCAATGGCCATTAAGATTGAGGTGAGAATGAGCCGTCGGATCACTCTATGTCTAGAACATATCGTGACTGTCGGATTACATATGTACAAATTCATACTAAAGAAACAAATCTTACCCAAAGATACATTATACCAAGTTGATCTTAACTGACTCTTGAGTGTCTTAGTATCCTAACGCTAAAGGTTAAACAAATGTGTGAGCAATGCTTTGCAATACTCTTAAACACCCTTGAAACACCACATGTACTATATGCAGACCTTGAAATAAGAGATAATGCCAACAAGGAAGATAATGCACATCATTTGACCATGATATACCAATAATAAACCATCAAAAACAATTTACAATCCTCCCATGGTGATGTGCTCTAGGAGCAACAACAATAGGCAAGGAAGTGGGCATAAAAACAACTCCATCAAATAATCTCACATTCAACTATCTCACGTAAAGAAAAATGCCAACTTATAGTCACTGATATTTGTGCATTTGATAACAAGATACAGGTCAAGGCCATGACACTCCAAGCATAATCTGCCTAGCGGGGTCTTCAATATGGCTAAAAATCCTCATTCTACATGAGGGGGTAACAAACTAGAAGGTACAATAAATTTGGACACATGCACAACAATGCCTTAATTGTAAATAATAAACCCTAACCCTAAAGGACCTTCCTTGCATGGATAAACGAGCTTAAGTGAAGTGTTTTGTAAGTGGAGACTAACTGTGGTATGCAAGCATGCATCCTCCTAGATATTTGCATCCTAACTCTGACTTGAATCCACATTAGTGTTACCAACATCGGCCTAGAAATCGTGAGTGTTTCAACTCGGCGATTTTTTGAGAAAAAATCGTCTAAAAAATCAGGGCGATTTTTTCCCAAGATATTGTCGATTTTTTTCCTATTTATCCTGAGATATTGCCGATTTTTTCCCGATTTATCCTGATATTTTGCTGATTTTTTTCCGAGATATTGCCGATTTTTTCCCGATTTTTTCTAAAGGTGAAAATGAGTATTTTTGTAATATTTAAAGTTTGCCGAATTATTGCCGATGTGCTGCCGAGATATCCGGAAACGATGTTTCCTGCACTGTCGATTTTTTCACCGCGCCGATGCTTGCAACTTTGATCCACATGCATCAGTGCCTTGCTTAACTAGAAAACTGTGTCGTCTAATTGTGCACGCAAATACTAACTAAAGCAAAACCATATATAGAACTGAACTGCTAAATATAAAAGGCATCTAGATTTTAAACTGGAACTAAGCTGAGGATGGCACACACATGCTTTTGGCATGTATGCACCCTCTCTCTCTCTCTCTCCATAAAGCATGCATGCACCCGCTATATCTTTCTCCATAAATGCTCCTACACCCTTCTGTCGTGCAGATTGTTGAAGAAGGGCTGTGCGGAGCTGTTGTATTGCTGTATAGATCTTTGCTGGAGGAGCACTGCATTGCTGCTGCACAGACTTGCACACATTGTTATCACATATATAGTAGCCAGGCTACCATATTCTATTTTTCAGACACAGTACATTTTTTCAGCCAGATCTCTTACATACGAGATGTTGAGATGAGTAGTTTTGACGGATCATTATTGTATTAGTGAACTATTGTACTCTCCCATGTCAGGACTGAGTCTCAGGACACTCAGATTTGAGGACCAATATAGCCATTTAATCATTACAGAGCAGTTATTGATGCCCAGTTTTATATCAGTGCTTTCTCATTGGATAGATGATGTTTCAGATGGATTATATTGCATGATTATGACTCAACTTTTTATATTGTGTTATGGTTATCATTGCTCTTACACTCATTTTTGTGACATGTATTAGCATGTGGTGTCATGATCTGGCGGTCATAATTATATGGACTTGGATGTATTTTGTATTATGTATTGATGTCCCTACTTAGACTTGGAAGTTCTTGATCTATACTCATTGGTTTTACCCTCCTTAGGGAGAATAGAGGTAGTCATTCCCACCATTGTTTTGGCTTGCTAGTGTTGGCTTCATCATTCACTATCTCCACCCATCCATTACCTTCCAGTTTTGTTTTCAACCCGATTGACTTCTTGACTTATGGCATGGAGGACCGTTTCCCCTGCTAGAACCCTTGTTGGACAAGCCTCCCTGTTTATATTATGTCTCGACTCTGAGTTGGTGATAGAACTTGCCTTTGGTGAGTTGGCTTGTATTCCTAAATCATTTTGGTCGATTGTCCTGATGTTTGGCACTGTGCAGAACTCCCCCTGGTCACTTGAGATGTTGTTGGCTAAAACTAAAAGCTCATGTACTACCTGCATTGGAAATATTATATATGTGCCCATGGAAAATGAAAATGCTAAAACTGTGTTTCTTAACATATGTGAAAAAGGGCAAGAGTAATGAAATGCTAAAATACCCCTTGAAGGGTATAAGAA
>LPNX010885916.1:69614-103863 GCA_001517045.1 Pseudotsuga menziesii
AATGGTTATAGTGAGTATTCCCTTTCCATATCCAAAGTGTCATGATGTTAAGTAGGAAGTCATCCTTTGCATTAGTCTTGTCAATTTCATCCTTCACCCTTCACTAGGAAATTGGCTACAACTATGAAATGAATATAGTCCTGAAAGTTTAGTCTGAGTAATAATAAATAAAGCCTTATATATGTATTGGCTGATGTACCGCTAGTGAAATGACAACTACTTGTTGTGATTGTTGCTTGAATGAGTTGTAGAGCATGTCTTAGCCTTTTAACACTTGCAGCAGATGGATGATAGTCTGAGTTATTGTTGGTGTCTAATCATTTGTAGATGGTTATATTGTTTATTGGATATGGTTGATGATCAGATAGAGATCTGTGAGGGGTATGAGTATACACCTTAGATGGATTTTGACTCTCTGAGTCTAATGAGACAGTTTATTTCCAGTTCCGGGCACTTGTAGATATGATCAGGCTCATTCTGCTTTTCTGATGCAGTTTTTCTTCACAGGTTGATATGTCTTGGCAGGGAGATGTTTCAGTTGGATCTCCTAGGGCGTTGTATGGGCATAGGGGGTGCAGCCACTTGTTTGTACCATAGTACCGCCATCCCAGAGAGCCTGGTGGGCTCAGTTTAACAATGCAGGCACCCTAGGAGGCTGTTTTGGCAGGTTCACGTTTCCCGAAGCAGATTAAAAAATGATTAAATGGCTATTGAAGAAATTGATTTGGGCTACTGAGGCAAGGAAATGACATGGGATGAGTCATAATGATGAGAGTGATGTCCTCTACACTTTCTCCAGCAGTTGTAGCACCTGATTGGGCCCACACCTATTTTTGGGCATTTTTATATTATTTTCTAGAGCTTTTGGGAGGCTCACGATTTCCTCAAGGAGGCACAAAGTCAAAGAAATAAAATATTATATTATTTTATTGTGCCATGGGGACACCCAGAGGTAGTTAGTCAACACTCCTTGGACCCACCATGTGATTCATTTATTTCTTGTTGAGTGGGGTACCCTCTTTATAGGTGATTTAGTCCACTTTGGTACTTTATGGTTATATTGATCCATGTATTGTATGTTGAGCTCATCTAAACCATTGATTAGAACATTTTATCTTTTAATCTTAGCCACTCGTTTTGAAAGTGGTTAGGATTCAGTTATGATTGCGGTTCTCTCATTTCTATTTAAAGGAGAGAGCTTCTCATTTGTAAGGGGTCTTTGGCTCTTGGATCTGAATAATAGAAAGATTTTTCCGTGGATATTTTCTGGATCTACTTTGCATCTGATGTTCTCAAATGGTGATTGGATAGTCTTCTGCTTCCTAGCATTGTGGAAATTCATGTGAGATCTATATTTGTTCCGCTCTCATTGTCTTGTCTACAGGAGGGCGTTTTGGCTGGAGCGTTTTTGCAGGGGGACCTCGACTCACTCGGTTATCTTCGTCTTGGATCAGGGGGTTTTCATTAGTTTCATTGTGATCTATGATTACTTCGTTTTACTTTCTTGTAGCATTTGGTTTTTTTATCTTGTCTTAGAAAATCTGATATTGTTGACGTTTGGTCATGCAGGGTAGGGGGCGCATTGGTGGCTTGGGGCTTACATCCATCATAGAAATCACTTGGATCTTCCAGAATTGATCGGGATAGCAAGGATCATCACTGTTAAGACTTCTACAAGCATTTCCAGGTACAATCCAATAGGTAACTCTCTTCTCTTTAATAGATCTGAATCCATTGTACCTATTTTCCTTCCATTTTTCCGAAAACCCTTAAAATACTAAAAAACCCTTAAAAAATACTAAATCCGGGAACCGTGCGATCTTTGGCCAAACCACTGCTGGGTTTCATAGATCGGGCCTCCCCATCACTAAATCTACTGCAACGCTGGTCAAATTCCTGCTGGTTTGACCTAGATCTGATTTGTAGCCTGAAAACTACATAGCGCCTCCACTGAAAATTTGACCTGCTAGGGTTTTGACTTTTTCTGATTTCTGATTTCATAGATTGATAGATCGGGTCTCACACAGTCCAAATCACCCCCAACGCTGAGCTAATTCCTGCCAGGTTTCCCTAGATCTAAAAAATTGACTTTCAACCTCCTATCCCCCCTCATCAGATTTTGACTTTTCTAGATCTGTTTTTTCCTGAAATTTTCTGATTGGGATTTGTAGATCGAGTCATCCTGATGTCATTTCCACTCCAACGTTGAGCTGATAGTCTCCTGGTGGCTCTAGATCTGCAGATCTGCCTCTCCAAACCCTAGCTCTAGCCCTCCTACTGCTGATTTCCTTGTAACCTGAATTTTTCGGGCCATATCCTTTTCTGGGTCCATAGATCAGGGCATATCCCAGGTGGGTTCACTGAAACATTGTGCTGATATTGACTCCATTACCCAAGGCTGAACAGGAACCGATCTCCAAGCATAGCACTAGCCCTTCCTGACCTCTTTCCCCCAAAAGTTGACCATTCCTTGAATAACTCAGGTTACCTGATACCTTCATATATTCCACTGAGTCCATCTCCTTGGTAGTAGACAGTCCCAACTCTGTTTTTACTCACCCTGCCACAGTTACGTTTCCCAAGGCAGTGGTCATCTTCATTAGTTGCTAGTACCTAAAACCTAGAGCTAGGGTTTCCATTTACCAAACACCTTACATACTTCAAAGCCACATTTGATCTGTTCTGGTGTCTAGGTCAGATCTCTCCTGTCGGGAGTAGATCCGGGTCTCCCTCGTTGTTGTCTTGGACTTAGATAACATAAAGCGAAGACTGCCTTGATTGGCATGACAACCATCCATTTGGGAGTCTAGGCAGTCTTGGTTCCACCTCCTTAGTTGGTTGCCCCTCTACCATCCATCCTGGATCCACCTCACACAGGCAACTACAAGGTTGGTGATAACACACATGTCACACATGCCTTCTCTGTGTGCACTGTGCACCCATGTCTCCTCTGCTTGCTGCTGCCATTAATGGCACTGCTGTACACTTTATGAGGTGATAAAAATCCAACAACCTGGGATTGAGTTAATAATTAGACTGAGTCTGTCTTTGCAGAAGCTTCTAGGAGGATTAAGTTAAGCCAGTTATGGTAGTAACTGGGCCACTGACCATTCCATAATTAAATCTAGTGTTCTACCGGGCAACATTCACTTAACTGAAGGAAATGCATTATAAACAACTGTCAGGTAAGTGGAGCAGCTGATCAGAATGAACATTCATAAAGTATACATCATGCATTAAGTCTCTTCTCAAAGTGATTGAAAAGTAAGCAGTGCAATCAATTCAAATTTCAGAGTAGACATTTGAATGCATAAAGTAGACATTAAATGAAAGATAAACTTCATTAAATGAATCCCTTTTCATAGAACAAAATAAATGTTCAACGGAAAACAGACACCAAAATATTTTTTCATTAATAAAGCTCCCTTGATAAAACATCAACAAAGTACTCAATCAGATTTGGGAAGAAGTAAAAAACCTATTGACTAGCAGCATTTATCAGTGATAATGAGTTACTGCTAGAATAACTCGGCATTTATCAGCGATAATGAGTTACTGCTACAATAACTCTCAGCATTTATCAACGATAATGAGTTACATTGATGGATTACTTGTATATGTATGTAGGAAGTTGTAGTTGCAAGGTGAAGAGAGACTAATCCATAACACTGCTTACATTATTATCCATTTAGTGTGTTTCTGCCATTCAGGGTGCGACTGATTGGGAGTTTCACTGCTAAAGAGAAGCTCCCAATCAGTTCTCCAAAGAGAAACCCTATTTTTCGGTTCATGTCTTTGGAAACTTCAGCTCTATGATCTACTAGAGCCACATATTTTCTAGCATAACACCTTTGTCAGTGGTCTAGCATCTAGTAGTGCCAAATCAGCTATTTTTTGTTGCCTTCTAAAAATGTGTCAGATTCACTTTCCTTGTACAAATTCTGCAGCTTGAATACGAAACTGCCTTGATTTAAGTTAGTGTCTATTATGTAACCTAGGCATAATCAAATATTGCCAGTTGGAAAGGAGAATAATGCAAGTAAAGTGCATTTTTTCTCAAAAAGCGATGTCCTTGTATTGAAGCCTTATTATTCTCTCTAAAATTTGATTCAGATTTCCATCTTGATTTATTTAATCTTTCCTCAATGTTGCCAACATATTTTTTCCTTATTTCTGAATCTGAGTGTGTTGGTTGCATTAGAGAATTCTACATATTTGTTTGAGAGAGCTAAGGCTAAGTGATAGCACCTCATGGTTAATATATTGCAGCTAATGTTGGCTGATCCAGATGTTGCATCTAATCCGGCTGAATACCAAAAACTTGCTAAATCTATAGCAGAACTTGAAGAGGTATGCATAAAAAAAATTGTCCATTATTTGCCAATCACAGTACATTATTAGAAGACTCTAAATTCATATCGTCTGAAGTTACACTTTAGATCCAACCTATGCTTTGGTGGCAACTGCTTAAATGCTTAACAGTGTGTAATGCTCACAGGTTGTCACAGATTACCAGAAGTTTAAGGATGTTGAAGTCCAGCTCCAACAATCAAAAGGTTTTTCAATCGTACATCTCTAGTCATTATAAATCTATCTATTGGCATTGTATAGTCTGTATGATATTTGGCTCTTGATTGCCTCTGATGTCTATATCATATGTAAATGTGGATGTCAGAGCTGGCAAAAGAACCTGGAATCGATCAAGATATGGCTGGGATGGTTGCTGATGAAATAAGTATGTTATCTAAAGAACTACGCAAGCTTGAGCAGAAGCTAAAGGTTCTTCCTATGCATATTACTGGAATCGATCAAGATATGGCTGGTATGGTTGCTGATGAAATAAGTATGTTATCTAAAGAACTACGCAAGCTTGAGCAGAAGCTAAAGGTTCTTCCTATGCATATTATCTTTTCGATTGTCTGTTTTCATCTAAATACTTATATTTTATAATTTTCAGTTGATGCTTATATTTCTTTTCATTGAGCATTTTTTTCAATATATATATACACGTAAATATATTGCTCGCCCTTTTTTATGTAATTCATAAATATGTACAAAATTTCCCATACGAAACTATATAGATATATATATAAGCATTTATATAGAACGCATAGTTTGTTACATAAACATACTTTATTTACCTAAACCCTATTTAGGTTTAACTATTATTACTCTGAACAAAATATGTGTCGGAGGAAAAATCTTGACACAGGTCTCAAGGTGCAGCATGGGACAGACTTTAACTTGTTAACTTTCCTTCAGTTTCCAGGGAACCTCCTCTCTGGCTTGGCTTCAGAAATAATTCTTGTTTCATTTCAAAATATTATTTTGTGTTCAAATTTGTTCTACTACACTTCCAGTTTCTAGCTTGGTGTAGGCCCAATGGATTTAGATTTGGAACCAGGGTTTTGATACCATGCTTCACACGGTCCTTAAATACTAATGCTAATTAAAAAAACAATTTATCTAATTTAAGCATATATATCCTACAATATCCACACTTTGAGTATATAATTCACATGAATTGGTTCTTTCAATAGGCATGAATTATAACATACTCAATCTTAATTTAAATTGCTTAAAATTTTCATATATATATATATAACCAAATTTTCATATATATATATAACCAAATATATATATATATATATATATATATATATATTTTTATGATGGAACATCGCTCGGGAAACCCTCAGATACTTCCCCATTTTTTTTAGGATGGTACCTGAGGTAAACCGTTGACCTTGATTACGGGGCCTAACCCGGTGGGGACATCGAGTGAGGCCCTGCATAGCCACCCGGGGACTTGACCCTGAGACCTTCTGCCAACGTAAACAACTCTCAACCACTTGAGCTAACCCACCAGGCTAACAAAATTTTCATATATATATATAAAACAAAATTTTGTTAAGATATAAGGCTATACTTCTAAGTTGCCAGGAAACCTGGGTACGGGGATGGGTACTAGTACGGGGATGGGGACTGGGACGCCACTTTTTAAAACAAGGTACTTGGGTACGTTGGGGGTATTGTAGATATATATATATATATATATATGTGTGTGTGTGTGTATTAAAATTTATAAAAATGAAACATGTCACACTCACATTATACATGCATATTTGATATTTTTAAATTCAATGATTCATATGAACATTCGCATTGAAAATTTGAAACATAAAATATTTAATTTGATAAATCATATGGCATAGACTCATAGTAGATATCAACTAGAATTATATTAATATTATTAACAACATGAAATATTATATGTCCATGACACCATGAGTTCAAACTTCATTGTCATACTACATCCAAAATTTGCCTATAGGCATTTTTAGACATGAAAAAGAAAGTTCAAAACAGTAAACATTGAACATGAACAAGATAGTTAATTTGGCTTCCTCAAGCCATGTCATCAACAACCTTAGGATCAATGTCATTAGCATCACTAAGGTCCTTTGTCACGTTGTCGCTGGAGTAGTGAGCACAGTGCAGTAGCAGTGAGAAATACAGTGTTGCATGGGTTTAGGTAAGGGGCAAGGGCCCACATAACATGTGTTTTAGTGTTTTATTATTTAATTTTTAAAATTTTGAACTTCAAACTTTGCAAATTGACTTGCCCCGAACGACGAGCTAAGATAAATTGCCCAACGGCTGTACCAGCCGTGTACCCAAACACGTGGTACGGCGTACCGAAATCCATGCGAGTACCCTATTTTCATACATGAAGTACCCTGTACGTGAGGTTGGATTTGGGTACGGCTGGGGACGTACCATTGAAGTACCCAAGTACCCGGTACTGGTTTGTGTACCCGACCCCCTGGTACAGGTACCCATGCAACACAACTATACTTGTAATAAAGTCACTGTTATCACATAAAGCGTACCTACCCACTTGAGATATCCTATCCGAGACGGTAGAGGTAAGGTAGCTAACCAATGACACCGTAAGGGCCCCGTCCACTACGGGTAAAGGGTAGTTGTCACACTGGATGGGCTCTTGTCGCTTTAGATCAAACCGGAGAATGATCAAGGGGGAGACCCTACTAGCCTAAGAGGGTTAGCGCACCTACTCAAGACACTCCTAGGGTTTGGCAATGGATGAAAGAGGAGAGATAATGAGCGGATAAGACTAGATCTATGGAATATGTGTGGTATAGAGATTAGGCCAAGTTGGGGAGGCTTAGTAAAGATAGGAAATAACCCAACTTGGTTGAGATTGTACCACAAATAGTTTAAAGTAGATCTAGTGAGATCTAGCCAAATGAATGAAAACCCTAAAGGGACCCACCTAGTATGTTTGTATGAGTGGACAAAGTGGACCCAAAAGAGTAGATCCGGGCATGAGATGACTAGATCGCAGTGCTTTAAGATTGGATCTATGATTTTGAGGCGGGTCCAAGCGTACCCATTTGACAGATCTGAAGAAAAGGCAACCCACCCAAGAGGGGCGCCCCTACCTAGAGTGACTAGTGCTAGATCCCAGGGCAAATGGAGTCCGATTTACGTGAAACTTGAGATCTAGGGTTTATTCATTAATCTCCAAGTTGGTTTTGAAGGTTGTCATCAAAAGCTCACCGGAGCTATCAGATCTACAAAACTAGGGTTTCAAAAGAAGGTTTGAATGGACCAATGGATAAAAAGATTGAAGAACAATACTAACCTTGTAGATAGTACCTAAAAATAATTGCGACCACCTTAGATGTCGACGATCCTTTCACTTAGTTACAATTTCAAGTGAGATCCGACATGCAACGAAGGAAAAATGCCCAAGTGAGGAAGTGCTCCCCCTCTTCTCCACCTGCAAAATCAATCTATCGAAGTCAGAATTGTTCACTGATGAAAAAGATAAGCTACGTACAACATCCACAGAGAAAGATTCAATGCTCAAAGTAACAATTGATCACTCCTTGAACATGAGGCGATTTCGCTGAAAGATGATGCGGGTTTCCCTAGCAATCTCCTCCTCCAATTCGCTACCTAGTGTCTGCATACAAGATCCACTGAAATGTCCAAGTAAGAGGCATAACAATCACATCCACGCCATTCACAAAGCTTCCAAGAGTTTCTGCTAAAGTTTTCTTGTATTCAATATTCTCAGAGCGAAAAGTCCCTTTACAAATGAGAGAGCATCTCAATATATATTACATAGATCACTCAAGTACATAATACCTAGATCCAAAAAGATCAAGGATCAAGATCATAAGATAAAATCATTCTAATCTACGACTAAGATTAACCAGATATATCTCACATGGATCACCTCACAAATAGAAGGGGGCGCATCACTAGAAATGCCCGATGAGGGGGCGCACCACATAAAATATGACTAATGACCACAAAGTAGCACATAGTGGGGCTAGGAGGTTATGTTATCCTTCACTAGCATGACCCCATGGCACAATAATAAGATCTGGTGGCAAATAATATAAAGGAGTGATAAAAATCACCAGGGGATCTCCTCAAAATACATCAAAACACCCTCAAATTGCATAAATCAAGGATGTGTGGACCCTGAGTGAAGTGAAGCTGATGCCAGATGATGAAGGTGACCCAAACACTGTTGGCTCAGACCAATTCCATGCCAATCCTTTGCCTCAATCACCCAAATTGATTTCCTCAAAAGCCATTTTTAATTATTAAAATGCTGCCTTGGGAACATAAAACAACCAATATCTCACCCGAGAGGAGTCTATTTAAAAAGGTATTGAACATATGTTCCTGACACCCCAAGTATATAGTACAAACGAGTGGTTGCACCCTAGGAATCCAGCCCAGCGTTCCAAGAGATCTCCTCAACATCTGCAATGTGTTTTATTTTCATTTTCCCTACGACAGATCTGCTGCAAAATCCCAAGAGACCCATATCTATCCTGCACTTTCTTGAAATTGAAAACCAACTACACCAATGGACTTAGAATGTCCAAATCAACTAGGAATGAGTACTCATACACCATATGTCCATAAAGGTACATCAGAGGCCCCATCAATGTCAGAACAATAATAATAATATGTTGATTTTCTGAGCAGCATCGAGAGCCCTTCTCTTCGGAGAATGGGACCACCTGGTCCGGGACCACAGTGAAGACTCAACCCAGTGTTGAGTGAGCATTCTGTTGAATGGTAGATATCTGGTTTGGGACCATGATATAAACCCAGATCTGCCCTGGGTAGACTCAACCTTGTGTTGAGTAGACATCTGGTCCGGGACCACGATGTAGACCAGTCTGGGACTGGTAGACTCAGCTTAGCTCTGAGTAGCCATTCTCTGGGAGAATGAAGACACTGTAAGCCCTAGACTGGGTCTGGGCATGTGTGTGGCACTTTGACCCTTGATCTATGGGCTTGGTGTGCTTCTCCAAGGATTAGCTACCCTTGGTTAAGTTACCCTAGTACCAGATCTAGGTGTCACAGTGTGTGAGATAAAAACATTAATAACTCTCTTGGTTTATGATTATGTACTTTTGAAATAAAAAAGTACCACAGGTAATGACCACTGGGGCACTTGGTAAAAGGCCAAAGTCAAAAGTCAAAGAAAAAA
This sequence comes from Pseudotsuga menziesii, assembly GCA_001517045.1. NCBI lineage: Eukaryota > Viridiplantae > Streptophyta > Pinopsida > Pinales > Pinaceae > Pseudotsuga > Pseudotsuga menziesii. The sequence goes on from LPNX010885916.1 coordinate 79,162, forward strand.
TAAAAGTACCTTTTTGTCAAAAGTGAAAGTGAAATTAGGAAAAGAATAAAAATATTATTATTTTTATCTTTCCTAATCTTGTCGACCTAAAAGGACCACAGGTGGAAAACAAAATTAAAGAATGACTTCTTATAAAAGTCAAAGGAAAAAATAAAAGTACCTTTTTTGGTAAAAGTGAAAGTGAAATTAAGAAAAGAATAAAAATACTATTATTTTTATTTTTCCTAATTAAAGGACTTGTTATAAAAGTCTAAAGGAAAAAATAAAAGTACCTTTTTGGTAAAAGTGAAAGTGAAATTAGGAAAATAATAAAAATATTATTATTTTTATTTTTCCTAATCTTGTCCACTTACAGGTGAACAAAAGCTATAAAAGAAGATCAAGCCTTCTCATTTGTTACACACACTTTTGCTCTCACAGGTGAAGAAGACTATCTTATGTTCAAACCCTCAGCTAGGGTTTTATCAGCAAAGTCCATCTTCAGCATTTTTGCACAGCTATCTTCAGCATTCCATTTTTTTGGGCAGTTTTCAGCAGTCTGATATTTTCGGGCAGTTTTCAGCAGTCTGATATTTTCGGGCGGTTTTCAACAGTCTGATATTTTTGGGCAGTTTTCAGCAGTTTGATATTTTCAGGCAGTTTTCAGTAGTCTGATATTTTCAGGCAGTTTTTAGCAGCCTGATATTTTTGGGAGTAGTCTGATATTTTTGGGCAGTTTTCAGCAGTCTGATATTTTCAGGTAGTTTTCAGCAGTCTGATATTTTCGTGCAAGAGAGAGAAAATCTCAGTTTTTCTGAGAAAGCCCTAAATTGGTAATTTTCTGTAATTCTAGAAATTGTGGGTAAAATTATCAGTCTGATTTTTATTGATGAATTTTACAGTTACTGTGGTCAAAATCCAGATCTGGATTTGAGGAACGTTTTGAAGGATTTCTTAAGCCATCTCATTTACGAGATGAGCTATTAATGCTTTTGGGGTTTTTGTCCTTTGAAGGTTTCCCCAGTGAAAAATATTGTGTCCATGTGTGCTGATGTGATGAATGTGTTTTTACTGCACTGCTGATCTATTTATGTTTATCTGCAAATTTTTAAAGTTTATGCTTATGCTGAAAATTCAACATAATAAAGCCTGTAAATGCTGATAATCATGGAAATAATACAAGCCATCATAACAAATCACCATCTGAAGTATGAATATGTCTAATGGACACCTGTAGACCATAAATGATCATCAACCATAAACATCTGTCTATAACTCATCCTGGATCCTGCTCATGGCCTCGTCAACACTAGGTTGACCAAGTCAAAACTAATCAAATGATGACCCAAGTACTGAACTCTGGTGCTACAAAGTACAAGTGGACATGCATGCTCAATTATCTATGGTAGTAGTGACACTCTAGTACAATTAGATTTTGTTGGCAAGTATGAGCACAATACACATATAATAATCCAAATCAAAATGATTAGTTGCTTTAGAAAAAGAACCTCTAGTGTATACTCATTTATAGATTTAGCCCTTTTGCTAGTCAAGGGTGAAGGGATCGTAAACAACAAGTAAGTCCAAGGGATGACTCCATGACTCAACACTGTAAGCATTTGGGCTAAAGGACAAGGGGATCCACACAACACATAAGTTGGACTAGGTGAACAATAGGGCATGGCGGTATTCACAAATGGGTGGAATGATGAGAATGCTCCACTAGACTCTAGACAAGCGACCTTTTTAATACTTTATTTGCTCAACATTTATTTCACTACTTGACCTCAAAAGGCAGGTGCCCTAGTAAGCCCTTTGGGCTTCCAGATAATGACAAAGACATGGCCTTCTTGGGCCAGCCTCACCCTGTTTCCCTGTGGGGGAAAATGAGCCGTACATTATACAAAGAATGAGTGCTCATCCTCTAGCCATCAACTTTATTTTTCATTGATAACTTGCCAGCCTCCAAGAGAAAGTGCCCTGGAAAGCCTTTTGGGCTTCCAGAAAATGACTAAGGCTCAGCCTTGAGGGGCTTGCCTCCCTGATACCCTGTGGGGATTGTTATCACCAACCTTGTAGTTGCCTATGTGAGGTGAATCTAGGATGGATGGTAGAGGGGCAAGCAACTAAGGAGGTCGAACCAAGATTGTTTAGACTCCCAAATGGATGGTTGTCACGCCAATCAAGGTAGCCTTCACTTTATGTTATCCTAGTCCAAGACAACAACGGGGGAGACCTGGATCTGCTCCCGATAGGAGAGATCAGACCTAGACACCGAACAGATCAAATGTGACTTTGAGGTACGTAAGGTGTAAGGTAAATGGAAACCCTAGCTCTAGGGTTTAGGTACTAGCAACTGATGGTGATGACCACTGTCTTGGGAAACGTAACTATGACAGGGTAAGCAAGGACAGAGTTGGGATTGTCTAGCACCAAGGAGATAGACTCGGTGAAAGATAGGTAACTTGGGTTATCAATAAACGTTGGCAAAGAGAATGGGAGTAAGCTCAATTTAGGGCTAGCGCTAGAGATAGGAAACTAGTGCCTTTAATGCATTGGGCAATGGAGTCAGCATCAACACAACATTTCAGTGAACCCACCTGGGATATACCTTGATCTATGGACCCAGAAAAGGATTTGGCTCGGAAAATTCAGGTTACAGGAAAACCAGCTCAATGGAGGGCTAGCGCTAGGGCTTGGAGAGGCAAATCTGCAGTTCTAGAGTCACCAGGAGGCTATCAACTCAACGTTGAAGGGGAAATAAGATCAGGGTAGCCTGATCTACAAACCCAAGTCAGAAAATTTCAGTAAAGATCAGAGCTGGAAAAGTCAAAATCTGATGAGGGGGGCTAGGGGGGTGAAAACTAATTTTTCAAATCTAGGGCAACCTGGAAGGAACTAGCTCAACGTTGGGGGTGTTCTGGAATGCTCAAGCCCTGATCTATCAGCCTAGCCTATCAAATTTCAGAAAAATCAATTCCGGGAAAGTCCAGTTTTCAGTGAGGGCGTTAGGGCTGTTTCAGTCAAAAACTCCGATGTAGGTCAAACTGCCAAGAATCTGAACAGCATTGAGGGTGATTTGGACTGTGTGGGACCCGATCTATTCGTCTGTGAAGCCAGAAATAAGAAAAAGTCAAAACCCTAGCAGGTCAAATTTTCAGTGGGGGTTTATGCAGTTTTCTGGTTAAAAATCAGATCTAGGTCAAACCAGCAGGAGTTTGACCAGCGTTGCAGTAGATTTAGTGAAGGGGAGGCCCGATCTATGAAACCCAGAAGTGGTTTGGCCAAAGATCAGACGATTCCCAGATTTATTGCTTTTTAGGGTTTTTAGTAGTTTAGGAGTTTTCAGAAAATTTGAAGTAAAGCAAGGTACAATGGATTAAGGTCTGAAGAGAAGAGACTTACCTGTTAGATCTTACCTGGAAATGCTTGTAGAAGTCTTTAACAATGATGATCCTTGCTATCCCGATCAATTCTGTAAGATCCAAGTGATTTCTATGAAGGATGTAAGCCACAAGCCACCAATGCGCCCCTTATCCTGCATGAGCAAACGTCAACAATATCAGATTTTCCAATACAAGACAAAGAAACCAAATGCCACAAGAAAGTAAAACAAAGTAATCATAGATCACAATGAAACTAATGAAAACCCCCTGATCCAAGACGAAGAAAACCGAGCGAGTTGAGGTCCCCCTGCAAAAACACTCTAGCCAAAACGCCCTCCTGTAGGCAAAACAATGATAGCAGAAAAATATAGATCTCACAAGAATTTCCACAATGTTAGGAAGCAGGAGACTATCCAATCACCATTTGAGAACATCAGATGCAAAGCAGATCCCGAAAATATCCACAAAAAAGTCTTTCTATTATTCAGATCCAAGAGCCAAAGACCCTTTACAAATGAGAAGTTCTCTCCTTTAAATAGAAATGAGAGAACCACAATCATAACCGAATCCTAACCACTTTCAAAACGAGTGGCTAAGATTAGAAGATAAAATGTTCTAATCAATGGTTGAGATGAGCTCAACATACAATACATGGATCAATATAACCATAAAGTACCAAAGTGGACTAAAACACCCATAAAGAGGGTAACCCACTCAACAAGAAATAAATGAAGCACATGGTGGGTCCAAAGAGTGTTTGACTAACTCCCTCTGGTTGTCCCCATGGCACAATAAAATAATATAATAATTTAATTCTTTGACTTTGTGCCTGCTTGAGGAAATCGTGAGCCTCCCAAAAGCTCGAGAAAATAATATAAAAATGCCCAAAAATAGGTGTGGGCCCAATCAGGTGCTGCAACTGCTGGAGAAGGTATGGAGGACATCACTCTCATCATTGTGACTCATCCCATATCATTTCCTTACCTCAGTAGCCCAAATCGATTTCTTCAATAGCCATTTAATCATTTTTTAATCTGCCTTGGGAAATGTGATCCTGCCAAAACAACCTCCTAGGGTGCCTGCGTTGTCAAACTGAGCCCACCAGGCTCTTTGGGATGGGGGTACTATGGTACAAACAAGTGGCTGCACCCCCTATGCCCATACAACGCCCTAGGAGATCCGACTAAAACGTCTCCTTGCTCAGACATATCAACCTGTGAAGAAAAACTGCATCAGAAAGGCAGAATGAGCCTGATCATATCTGCAAGTGCCTGGAACTAGAAATAAACTGCCTCATTAGACTTAGAGAGTCAAATTCCATCTAAGGTGTATACTCATACCCCTCACAGGTCTCTATCTGATCATCAATCATATCCAATAAACAATATAACCATCTGTAAATGATCAGACACCAATAATAACTCATACTGTCATCCATCTGCTGCAAGTGTTAAAAGGATAAGACATGCTCTACAACTCATTCAAGCAACAATCACAACAAGTAGCATTCATTTCACTGGTGGTACATCAACCAATACATATATAAGGCTTTATTTATTATTACTCAGACTCAGACTTTCAAGACTATACTTACTTCATATTTGTAGCCAATTTGCTAGTGAAGGGTGAAGGATGAAATTGACAAGGCTAAGGAAAAGGATGTCTTCCTACTTAACATCATGACACTTTGGATAAAGGAAAGGGAATACTCACTATAACCAATGTCGGACAAACAACAACACAAGGAATGGTAGTGCCTCACAAATGTGTGAGTTGTTTAGAGAGTGCTTATTCAACTTAGGCATCATGACTACATCAAGATTGATCCAAGTTCATTATGACCATCAATTTTATTTCCATGGCCTTTTTGGCCTATATAACCCTTTGGGACTTCACAAGTGCTTAAAAGCACAACTAATTGTAGCTTTCTTCCGGGACATATTTATTTTTATAAGGTCAACAATATTTGGATACAGCATATTTTTAACCATTGCTTTTTTGGACCTTTTCTTATACTCTTAAAGGAGTATTTTAGCATTTCATTGATCTTGCCCTCTTTACATATGTTAAGAAACACAGTTTTATAATTTTCATTTTCCATGGGCGCATATTCAATATTTTCAAAACAGGTAGTACATGAGCTTTCAGTTTTAGCCAACAACATCTCAAGTGACTAGGGAAGTTCTGCACAGTGCCAAACATCGGGACAACCGACCATAATGATTTAGGCATACAATCCAACTCACCAAAGGCAAGTTTTGTCACCAACTCAGAGCCGAGACACAATATAAACAGGGAGGTTTGTCCAACAAAAGATCTAGCGGGGAAAAAGGTCCTCCATGCCATAACTCAAGAAGTCAGTCGGGTTGAAAACTAAACTGGAAGGTAATGGATGGGTGAAGACAATGAATGATGGAGCCAACACTAGCAAGCCAAAACAATGGTGGGAATGACTACCTCTATTCTCCCTAAGGAGGGTAAAACCAATGAGTATAGATCAGGAACTTCAAAGTCAGAGTAGGGACATCAATACATAGTACAAGATACATTCAAGTCCATATAATTATGACCGCCAGATCATGATACCACAAGTTAATACATGTCACAAAAATCAGTATAAGAGCAATGATAACCATAACACAATATAAAAAGCTGAGTCATAATCATGCAATATAATCCATCTGAGACACCATCTGTCCAATGAGAAAGAACTGATATAAAACTGGGCATCAATGACTGCTCTGTAATGACATAAATGGCTACATCGGTCCTCAAATCTGAGTGTCTTGAGACTCAGTCCTGACATGGGAGATTAACAATAGTCCACTAATATAATAATGATCCATCAAAACTGCTCATCTCAGCATCTCATATGTAAGAGATCTAGCTGAAAAATGTACTGTGTCTGAAAAATAGAATATGGTAGCCTGGCTACTGTATATGTGATAACAGGGATAAATGAGCCTTACACCATACAATGGATGAGTGCTCATCTCTTGACCACTGGCTAGTTTTATTTTTCTATTTCGAGTAGTGTCTAAAGATACTTTTATTTTGTTGGCAGGGCATCCATTTAGAATAACTTTAAGCTCCGATGCTTTAGTGTTTAAAAACACTTTCTTTGGTAGGACTACTTGTTTTCAAGACCTAGAGATAGACATTCCCTTTGATAAACATCACATAAACCAACACTAAGACACTGTTTTATACATGGAGACCTATTCCAACATAGAGGTGAAGGTGGGGGAAATCCCATATGTCACTAGTCAAGTTACAAGTTAAGGATAGTCAATGAAAATGGGAAGGCAATGAATGGATGGAGACAATGGAAATGATGCCAAGACTAGCAAGCTATGTCCCTGTAGGGAAAAGACTAGCAAGCTAGATCATTTATACTTTAGATTCCAATTAAACCAAGATAAAGTATTGCCAACATATAATCAATATCAATTGAGTCTCACTGTTAAAATAGGTAACAAAGCAACATCAAAATCCATATGCACAAACCATAATATCAATTGGGTCATATACCTGCACTGGATCTGAAACCAATCTGCAGATCACTGGCACAACTACTGCTGCTACATATCACGGGCAATATAGCAATCTCTGCTTTGGGTCCTGAAACAAAAATGGCTAACTCAGTCATCAAATCTAGGGTCATGAGGCTCAGTCATGGCATAGAACTGGTCAATCTGGATATTGCTGAAAGTTGGAGATCATCAACTCTGGCTCATCAGATGCTGATCTCATAGTAAAGGGCTGGCTCAAAAAACTGCTCAGGAACAAAGGTAGCCCAGCTACTATATATGTGACAACTGTCACTTAAGTGACTTAGGTTAAAAGTTAGGTTTTTAGGCATCTTAGGGTTTACGTATTAGGGTTAGGGTTTTGGTCGCTCAGACTATTTATAAGAGTGAGGACACACTCATTGTAATGTGCACTGTACAGTCTAATAATAATATTATGTTGTGTTATTGAGCTCTCATGTCTTCGGTAACATAACCCTATCTAGGGTTTCTCAGTTTCTCGTTCCTTTAGTTTACGTAACATGGTATCAGAGCGGGTCTGAGATCAAGCCAACAAATCAAAGGTGCTTAGCCACGAGAAGGAAGCTGCCACCAATAGCCACCGATTTTTTTATAGTTGCCAGTTTGTTTGTATGAGAATCTATTTTTTCTATAGGAGTTGTTGTCGCTGCCAGATACTATAGCTGCAATTTCTCCCACTTGCAATTTTTGTTTCTTCAATTGCTCACGTTTTTTGTTTTTTCTTTCCATTGAATCCAACCATTGTTTTTAAGCCAACTGCTGATTTATTTTCGTCGGTTACACCAGCCACTGTTTTTATTTGTGGTCAGCCACCAGCTGCCGTCGTCTACAGTCGCCAATTTTGAATGATCCATACATCAGTATGCTTGCCTTTTTTTTACACTACCCGCAATCTGTACAACAATATGATTGTCGTACAAAACAATGTTTCTATCAATAATTGATCTATACATCTTACAACTGTCTCACAATTTACATAGTTGATTTTTGTACAACAGTCTCACGATTTACACAACCCGACTTCTGTACAACTGTCAAAAAAGGATTTTCACAATCTGTATAGCTGATTTCCGTATAGTTATTATCAACCATCAAATCGATTCATACAATCTATGTCATAGTGTTTGCTGAACCTGAACCTCCAAGTTCAGACTTCGGCGAATTTAAAAAAGTTTGAAATGTTTGTTTAGGTTTGGCAAACCTGATGGTCGGACCTCATGCCCAACCTGAATGCAAACCGGTTTAGCCATCAGGTTCGCCGAAACTCATAAACGAAGCTAAATCAAATGGTTTCGGCACAAATTCGGTGGGGATTTCATGTTGTTGGCGCAAATTCGATGGGGATTTCAGGTTTTTGGCGTAGGTTTTCTCATATTCAGAGAGTTTTTTTCCTTCACGGTGGATCGACAGGGAAGACACACTCCTGACTCCCAAGCTACAAGCACCCTACTACATGTGAGCTCGAGGTGCTGTGTCCCTCTGCATTGTCTTGACTATTGAGAGTTTTGATTCGAGTCGTTTGCAACTTCGGGAGCGTTGAACCTCATCCATTAACCCCGAGCCACGAGCAACGAGGAATAGTAATTCATAATATATATATATATATATATATATATATATATATATATAAATAATTCATAACGTAAATGTTTGATGTTATAATGTTTTATAATTCATATTAAATGTTTTAAACTTTTCTATTAAATGTTTTATAATGTTTTATTCATAATGTCAATGTTTTTTAATGTTTTAGTCATAATGTAAATGTTTTTTAATGTTTTAGTCATAATGTAAATGCTTTAGAACTCACAATATAGTAAATGCTTTATGTTATAATTTATTTTACATATATATTTTGAAAAATGTATATAGACAAACCTAGGTCGAACCCCATCCGAACCTCATAGGAAAATTCGAACTCGAATCGAACTTGAAGGTCATCGAACCCGAACCTTGTGACATAGCGTACAGTCTTTACAATTGGTAATTTTCCAACAATTTTTTTTTTGGTTATTTCCAGTCCAGTTGAAGTCATATTTCTCAAAGAACAAGTTTCAACAAAATGCTGCTAACTGTCACAAGATATTTTTTGAATTCTAGAAATTACTTTTCTGTCTGCAAAAAATTAATTTTCTGCCCCACTTATCTCTGATACCATGTAAGTTTTTACTTAGTTTCAGCCTCCAGTTTAAATGTTGAAAATAACCGACTTTAATGCCCAACCCAAAAAATTCATAAGCTAAGTTGCATTGAAACAGAAACGGAAACAGATAAGGATACGGGGAGGGACACGGATACGGCAAATTTTCAAAAAAACTGGATACGATACGGCAAGGAAACGACTATATATAATATATATAATCTAACTAAAATTTAACATTCATCATTTAAATTTTAAATTAAATAATACATATTTAAAAAAATATAAATATTTTATAATATATTAACATAACACAAATATATTTATATAATAAATAACATTAATATATCTATAAATAATACTTTATAACATTTAATATATAAAAAATATATTTAATATATATTATATATAAAACATTTATTAATGAAAGTATTTAATATATAAAATTATAAATTACCTAAAATCATAAATGTATTTAATAGAAGTAACTTATAAAATATAAACTACCTATCCATACAATCATGATTTAGTAACTAAAACACAGTTCACATTTTAATAACTAAAACACCGTCAAAAGTATTTGATACCAAGTTGCCGCCTTGTATGCCCGCCCCGCCGCTAGAGTGTTTCGCACACCACTGAGTATTCCCGCCGCTATTGCTGAGTATTCCAATTTACAGATAAGTATTCCCAGCGTTGCTGCCGAGTGTTCTGCACAGTGTATACCAGACTATATACAAGTTTACATTTGGGGTCGCAGCATCCTTCTTTCATAGAGAATGAACCTGGAATTTCACCCACAGAAAAAGCTATACTCGCACGAATTTTGACCATAGTCTACTCGCAGTATTGGACCTAAATCACAGGTCGATGAAACCAGGGTAACTCTTTCTCTTCGGTTTTCAATAGCCAAGAAAAATATGATTTAAAAAAGTTTCCCCTTTCAAAACCATAGAGTACAGGTAAAATCTGTGTATTTCATAACCGAATTTCATCCGGAATGCCAACAAACTCAATGTTTTCTTTGAGGTTCGCTGTGACTTAGGTCTCAGCGTCCATAGCGATTAAATCTAAGTATCCACATTTTGCGATCTGTATCCGTGCCGAATCACTGTCGTATCCCCTCCGTATCCGTATTTGATTCGGGGATCGGCGTTTCAGGAGGGAGAAAGGGCCGTTTTCGGTAACTTCGTTCATAAGGCTGGAAATAACATAAATTTTCAGACTTAAATAAACACTGTTGTAACTTAATTTCTCATGACAGAAAATAAATAAATGCACTTTCGGACAACACATAGTACTCAGAAATTTTTGGCCAATAGCCCTGGAAAAACCCACAAGGGGAAAACCAGTTAGAGAGAGTAGTTTATTTTCAGGAAAATTTTTACAACAATACACTAAATTTATCAGACCAAACTTATCTCAACCCAGAAGAAAATTTCTGTCTCGATTTTCGTGCCCAATAGGAAAAATGCAACGCTGATTTTTTCTGTTGTAAACTACCTCGAAAACTGTGGTGTTGTACGGACTGTACGATAGCCTGTTGTATGGCCTGTATGACCTACCTCGAAATTGTGCTATTGGAAAGTGCCTCGGAATTCGTGCTTGTAGGGCCTAGCTCGAAAACCGTGCTGAAATCTGCCTCGAGAAATGTGCCCAAAATCTACCTTGATTTCTGTGCCCAAATTTTTGCCTCAAAAAATGTGCCCCTGTATGGAATCTGTACTGTCCGGCCAACTGCAATAAATGCTGCTCCTGCTCCTCGAAATTCGTGCCCTGCGAAAGCTGCTCTCTTTGTCGATTTTCGTGCTTCAAATTTCTCTCCTATCTCAGAAAAATAGAAACTTCTCTCTCAGTTCTCTCTTCTCACTTCAATCTGCAAAAGTGAGGCAAAATGCCTTTTCCCTTGCTTTTTGTCTAAACCCTAGGTAGGTGAAGAGCCATCTAATCCAATGGCGGAGATTAGACTAGATCAATGGATGAGAATAAATGCTCTCATTTAATCCTTATAAAAATTAATTTCACTCACCCACTTAAATTGATCAAACTTTGACTTTAATCTCTAAAGTCACATTAAATGCTCTTCTCAAGTCATTTAATGCAAGGGTCACTTAAATTTCCCCTTTTAAGCGACTAAGTCTAAAGTCACCTAGGGGAACACTTTCCTAGGTACAAAAATCAACAGAGAAACCCTAGACAGGGTTACATTACCGAAGACCAAAGAGCTCAATTGCACACAACACAATATTATTATTAGACTGTTCGATGCACATGACAATGAGGGTCCTCACTCTTATTAAAAGTCTCAGTCCCAAAACCCTAAGATGCCTAAAAATCTATATTTTGACCTAAGTCACTTAAGTGGCTTTATTACATGCGTATCCTTAGATCTCAATGCCCCCCCATAAGGCGTACAGTGCTAAAATCAAATGCATATACTGGAAAACACATAAACTGAAAACAAAACAAAGGTAGACACTCTTCAAAAGCTTCTTCCTTGAAGGCGATTCCTGAACCAGGTTGAGCTCCATCAAGTTTCCTTGTAACCCTCAGAAAGGTGTAGTTTCTGAGTTGAATTCTCGAGTTCCCAGATTCCCGAACTCTTGAATCACGGATCTCCCAAACTCAATTACTAAATAGCAATCCACATGCATGTTGCACAACTTCACTAGTAGACTGCAATCCACATGCATGTCTCAACCAATGAGGGTTTATTGCCTAGATCCACAATTACTGGACTAACTGGGCAATCGTACGACGTACATATTGAGTTGTTAACTGCTCCCTTCCTGTCTTCAAAGCATTGGTTGTCTAAAATGCATAAAAGGTCCTTTATTCTGCGATTTATTCACCAATGACAATATCAAGTGGTTCTTCAATCATAGTTGAACTAGCTATATATTGTTTGGCTTTGACCTTTCCCTTCAGAATGTCATTGGCTCACCGTTTACAGTTCCAAACAGTATGACCCAATTTCTTGCAATAATAACATTATATTTCTTCTTTGTCTTTCCCTAATCTATGGCGATTGTTTCTTGCATAGAATGCAAGTTCTGGAAAAGTATCTCCTTCTGTTTCACTCGAGGTAGTTCTCTTTTCTTTTGCTAGTAATATAACAATCATTTCATCCAAGCTTTGTGAAGGTAGTTGACTCAAGGTAAAGATAACACTATTGTACTTAGGCAACAATTGTTCAGGAGAATAGCTTTGGCAGCCTCCGCATTAACTACTGCCTTGGCACTTTACTTCTGCAAGTTGTCTGATAATAGATCTTAGATTGTTGATGTGGCTTGACATGGTGGCTTCCATTGGCATCTTAAAGCTGAACAACCATATTTTTAGGGAAAATTTTGCATTCACCGCTTGTGCTCCAAACAATTTATTCAAATTGTTCCATATGTCCTTGGAAGGCTCGGATATTGCTTGTCCCATGGAAGGATCGGATATTGCTTGTGTTGGAAGAGAATGAGCTATGGGATGAGGTAGTCAATCATACTATTGCTCACCCCATTGTCATTCTCGATGCTACCGCAGATCCAGTTGGACTGGAAGCCTTCAATAAGAAGGACATTAAGGTCAGGAGGATAATTCTTGATGCAGTTAAAGACCGTGTCATTCCTCACATCTTGAGTAAAGACCGAGCTTATAAGATGTGGGATGCTTTGACCGGATTGTTTCAGAGCTCAAATGAGAATAGGAAGATGGTTTTGAGGGAGAAGTTGAAGAGTATTAGGATGGTCAAAGGGGAGGTTATGTTGACTTACCTTACTAGGATCTCACAGGTAAAAGATGAGCTTGTAGCAGTTGGGGAGATTGTTCCCGGTCCAGAGCTGGCGCAAACAGCTATGAATGGGGTGTCAAAGCCTTGGGCTGTGTTTGTGCAGGCTTTGGTAGCTAGGGAGACCTTACCTACATGGGACAGGGTATGTGACTACTTTGTCCAGGAGGAGACTCGGAGGGGTCTTGTAGATGGCAGTGCTTCTACTAGTAGGGTGGATGAGGAGGATGTGGCCTTGACAACAAAGGGAAGAAGAAGAACAAGAAGGGTCCCAAGAAGAGTGGGGCCAAACAGCAGGATGGGCAGAAGAAGGATCTTAGCACTGTAAAGTGCTTTGCTTGTCATAAGATGGGACACTATGCTGGGCAATGTCTGAACAAGAAGAAGAAGCAGCAGCAGACAGTAGCTTCGATAGAGGTCGATGACTTTGCAGCAAGATTTCAGAGAGAGTTTTCTATGTGCACTGGGCATATTGATAGAGAGAGATCATCTATTATCACCAGTGCGGATGTTGATAGAGAGAGGGAGTTTTCCTTGTTGACAGACCATTCCTATAGTGCATCTACTTCCAACACTTGGTATATTGATAGCGGAGCTTCGAGCCACATGGCAGGTGCTCGAGAGATGTTCTTCGAGCTTTCACAGACATAGACTAATGTGGAGGTGGTGTTGGTAGATGACTGAGCAGTCAGAGCAGTTAGGCATGGGACCATTACCTTTTAGAGGGAGTCCATGAGTCCCATGGTGTTGAGAGATGTATTGTATGTACTTGGGCTAAAGAACCTGGTTTCAGTTTCCATGATCGAGGATTGGGGTCTTGGGGTGTCCTTCCTGGATGGACATGTGCATATGTTTCTCAAGACTGTAGGACCATTTGCTTCATTTGCCATTGGAGTTAGATGTGGGAAACTGTACAGGCTCTTATTTCAGCCTCGGCGTGCCTTGGTACATAATAGCGGCATTGAGCTTTGTGAGATTTGGCATAGGAGGATGGCTCACTTGCATCATCCAGCTTTGGGGTTGTTGAGACATATGCTTACAGGTTTACCGGAGTTCAGTACAGAGCGGAGTGATGTGTGCAGGGGGTGTGCTTTGGGAAAGTACACCAAGATTGCTTTTCCTAGCAGTGATAGCAACTTAGCAGGGGTTCTTGACTTTATACATTCAGATTTGTATGGACCGATGTCATTTGTTTCCTTGAGAGGATATGAGTACTATGTGACATTCATCGATGATCATTCCAGGAAGACCTGGATCTACTTCTTGAAGAGCAAGAAATCTGAGGAGGTCTTGCAGAGGTTCCAAGAGTTCAAAGCTCTTGTGGAGAACCAGATAGGGAGGAAGATCCGGGTTCTCAGATCAAATAACGGGGGTGAGTATACCTCCAAGGAGTTTGATGGATATTGCAGACAGGAGGGTATCATGAAGCGGTTGACGGTTCCATATACTCCAGAGCAAAATGTTGTAGTAGAGAGGAAGAACAGGTCTATTGTTGGAGCAGCCAGAGCTATGTTACATGACCAGTGATTTCCTTTCTTCCTTTGGGATGAGGCATGCAACACAGTAGTATATCTTTAGAACAGGAGTCCCCATCGTGCCGTGGGGAACATGACACCTGAGAAGTGTTTCATAGGCAAGAAGCTTGAGGTCAACCATTTTCGCATATTTGGTAGTTTGACTTACTCTCATGTCCCTTCTAAGAAGAGGACAAAGTTGGAGCCCACCGTAGAGAAGGGCATCTTTGTGGGCTATGATGAGACTTCGAAGGCCTTTCGTATTTACCTTCCCTCTCAGAGGAAAGTGGTTGTGAGAAGGGATGTGAAGTTTGAGGAGCGGGCCTTCAGGAAGTCGAGAGAGTTGGAGTAGGGAGAGCAGCAGGTTCGTGCACCTCAGGCAGTTACATAGGTACCATTAGTGCAGCAGTCAGGTTCACAGGTTTCCGGAGTCACTGGACCACACAGTTTAGGCACAGGTTCACCAGGTTCAATGGTTCAGCCAGCACAGGGTCTTCGGGGACAAGTTTTGGGTCTCAGATTACAAGTTCACCGTATAGAGGATTAGGATCACAGAGTTCACCAGTTGTTGGTACATCAGCTGCTGGTTCACAGGTTACTGGGGTTTCTACCTCTGGAAGTTCTTCAGATGAGGACAAACCAGCATGGGAGCAGTCTTCAGGGAAGAAGAAACCTAAGTGGCTTTGGGAGACCTTGAATGAAGCTTAGGAGTTTGGGACACCCAGGGAGTCAGTGAGGGTCATCAAGATGCCTGACAGATTGGGCATGGCTTTGGTGTCTAGTTTACGTGATTCAGAGCCTTCTACTTTTGAGGAGGCCTCCCGACACCATGTTTGGCTAGATGCAATGATGGATGAGTACCATTCCATCATGAAGAACGATTTATGGGAGATAGTTCCGAGACCTGAGGGGAAGTCAGTGGTGAATTCTCGATGGCTTTAAGCTAAAACATGCTGCGGATGGTAGTATGGAGAAGTACAAGGCCAAGTTTGTAGCGCGGGGGTTTTCACAGATTGAGGGAGTGGATTATGATGAGACCTTTGCACCAGTTGCTCGGTATACTTCGATCAGGGCTTTGATTTCCATTGCGACAGAAATGGTTTCGAAGATCCATCAGATGGATGTGAAGACTGCATTTCTCAATGGGATCATTCAAGAGGAGATTTATGTCGAGCAGCCTAAGGTCTTTGAGATTCATGAGAGAGAGTCTCATGTTTGCAGGATGAAGAAAGCCTTGTATGGGCTGAAGCAAGCTCCTAGAGCTTGGTACTCCAAGATCGATTCTTACTTGCAGCGAATGGGGTTTCCGAAGAGTGAAGCAGATCCGAACCTCTATTTCATCATGGTTGGAGATGATTTGTTTATTCTTCTGTTATATGTTGATGACTTATTTATCGCAAGATGAGAGAGGCCCATTGCAGCTTACAAGAATGATCTTGCTTCAGAGTACGAGATGACGGATATTGGGTTGATGCACTATTTTCTGGGATTGGAGGTTTGGCAGGAGTCTAGACATATTTTCTTGGGACAGGGAAGTATGTTGTTGATATTCTGAGGAGATTTAGGATGTAGGATTGCAGGCTGATGTCGACACCGATGGTCACCAACTGGAAGAAGCTTCATGCTTATGAGGGAGAGTTGGTGGATCCTACATTATACCGTCAGCTCATTGGATCATTGATGTATCTAGTCAACTCTCGGCCAGATTTGTGTTTTACGGTGAACACTCTCAGTTAGTTCATGGTTGAGCCTAGGAGAGTGCACTGGATAGCAGCAAAACATGTATTGCAATACCTAGCAGGGACAGTGGATTTTGGTCTGGACTACAGGAGGTCGGATGGGATCAGGTTGATTGGCTTCACAGATTCAGATTGTGCAGGCAGTGTGGCAGACCGGAAGAGCACTTCCAGATGTTGTTTCAATTTGGGCTCGACAACAGTGTCGTGGTTCAGTGAAAAGCAAAAGTCTGTTGCTCTGAGTTCTGCAAAGGTCGAGTATATGGCAACCAGTCAGGCTAGTTGCGAGGCGTTGTGGCTTTGCAAGTTGCTGGTGAATTTATTTGGTCAGGAGCTGAGGCCTACGATGATCTGCTGTGACAATCAGAGTTGCATCCAACTCTCTGAGAATCCAGTATTTCATGATTGGTCAAAGCATATTGAGATCAGGTATTATTTCATTCGAGATTATGTTCAGAGAGGAGCAGTGACTTTACAGTACATTTCCACTAATGAGCAGGTAGCAGATATTTTGACGAAATCTTTGGGGAGAGGCAAGTTTGTCTTCTTCAGGGACAAGTTGGGTGTGGTGCAGAACACCTTCCTCAGTAAGAGGGAGTGTTGATTTTTGTACCTAGGAAAGTGTTCCCCTAGGTGACTTTAGCCTTAGTCACTTAAAAGGGCAAATTTAAGTGACCCTTGCATTAAATGACTTGAGATGAGCATTTAATGTGACTTTAGAGATTAAAGTCAAAGTTTGATAAATTTAAGTGGGTGAGTGAAATTAAATTTTATGAGAATTAAATGAGAGCATTTATTCTCATCCATTGATCTAGTCTAATCTCAGCCATTGGAGTAGATGGCTCTTCACCTACCTAGGGTTTAGACAAAAAGCAATGGAAAAGGCATTTTGCCTCACTTTTGTAGATTAAAGTGAGAAGAGAGAGCTAAGAGAGAAGTTTCTATTTTTCTGAGAAAGGAGAGAAATTTGCAGCACGAAAATCGAGGAAGAGAGCAACTTTAGCAAGACATGAATTTCGAGGAGCAGGAGCAGTATTTATTGTAGCTGTTAGTACGGTCCGTATAGTACGAATTCTGTATAGGGGCACATTTTCTGAGGTAGAAATTCGAGCACAGAAATCAAGGCACAGAAAATGAGTTAGAAAAAACTCATTTTTTTTAATAATAATAAATATCAATTAATTAATTAATATTATTAATGTTTTTTATAAACTATATAATATTTGGGATATAGTTTTTTTTTGTTGAAGGTTTTTAAAAAAATAAATATTATAATAATAATATTATTATTATATATAAGATTTAATTTTTATTAAAAATTGTTTTTTATTATTTTTATTTTATTTTGCAGGTTTAGGGTTAGCGTGGAGGAGACCAAGCACAGGTGGAGATGATGGAGCTGGGCACACGCGGGTAGGAGAGGAGTTGAGGCACTGGGCTAGTGGGGCAGCAAATCGGTGAAGTGGTCGATTTGTGGGGACGCACAACAAGCGAGCGCTGCACTATGAAGGGAGATCGCAGGCGTGGCTGTGGGTAGAGGTGGAATGTTAGAGCGTTGGATTGTGGAGGGATGGTTTTCCAACGGAAAAGGAGTGCGCGCATGGGAGTGGGGTGCGTGAGATGTAGGTGAGGAGGGGGGAACAATGGAGAAGGGTTCCGGTTAAAGGGTGCAAGGGTGGAGCAGCGCGTGTTATCACCAACCTTGTGGTTGCCTGTGTGAGGTGGATCCAGGATGGATGGTAGAGGGGAAAGCAACTAAGGGGTGGAACCAAGACCGCGTAGACTCCCAAATGGATGGTTGTCACACCAATCAAGGCAGCGTTCACTTTATGTTACCTAAGTCCAAGACAACAACGGGGGAGACCCGGATCTACTTTCGACAGTAGAGATCAGACCGAGACACCAGAATAGATCAAATGTGGCTTTGAGGTACGTAAGGTGCAAGGTAAATGGAAACCCTAGCTCTAGGGTTTAGGTACTAGCAATTGATGGAGATGACCACTGTCTTGGGAAACATAACTGTGACAGGGTGAGCAAGGACAGAGTTGGGACTGTCTAGTACCAAGGAGACAGACTCAGTGAAAGATAGGTAACTTGAGTTATTAAGGAATGTTGGCAAAAGGAATGGGAGTAAGGTCAATTTAGGGCTAGCGCTAGAGATAGGAGATCAGTGCCTTCCGTTCATTGGGCAATGGAGTCAGTATCAGCACAACGTTTCAGTGAACCCAGCTGGGATATACCCTAATCTATGGATCTAGAAAAGGATTTGGCTCAGAAGATTCAGGTTACAGGAGAATCAGCAGAAGGAGGGCTAGCACTAGGGTTTAGAGAGGCGGATCTGCAGATCTAGAGCCACCAGGAGACTATCAGCTCAGCATTGGGGGGTAAATGAGATCAGGATGGCCCGATCTACAAACCCAAGTCAGAAAATTGTAGGAAAGATCACATCTGGAAAAGTTAAAATCTGATGAGGGGGGCTAGGAGGCTGAAAGTTAGTTTTTCAGATCTAGGGCAACCTGGCAGGAACTAGCTCAGCGTTGGGGGTGTTCTGGAGTGCTCAAGCCCTGATTTATCAGCCTAGCCTGTCAGATTTTAGAAAAAGTAAACTCTAGAAAAGTCCAGTTTTCGGTGAAGACGCTAGGGCTGTTTCAGTCTAAAACTCAGATCTAGGTCAAACTGCCATGAATCTGGACAGCGTTGAGGGTGATTTGGACTGTGTGGGACCCGATCTATCAGTCTATGAAGTCAAAAATCAGAAAAAGTCAAAACCCTAGTAGGTCAAATTTTCAGTGGGGGCGCTATGCAGTTTTAGGCTAAAAATCAGATCTAGGTCAAACCAGCAGGAATTTGACCAACGTTGTAGTAGATTCAGTGAAGGGGAGGCCCGATTTATGAAACCTAGAAGTGGTTTGGCCAAAGATCGGATGGTTCCCAGATTTGGTACTTTTTAGGGTGTTTAAGTATTTTAGGAATTTTCAGAAAAATGGAAGGAAAAGCAGGTACAATGGATTTAAATCTGTTAAAGAGAAGAGAGTTACCTGTTAGATCGTACCTAGAAATGCTTGTAGAAGTCTTAACAGTGATGATCCTTGCTATCCCGATCAATTCTGGAAGATCCAAGTGATTTCTATGACGGATGTAAGCCCGAAGCCACCAATGCGCCCCTTACCCTGCATGAGAAAATGTCAACAATATCAGATTTGCTAAGACAAGATAAAGAAACTAAATGTTATAGGAAAGTAAAAAGAAGTAATCATAGATCACAATGAAACTAATGAAAACCCCCTGATCCAAGACGAAGAAAACTGAACGAGTTGAGGTCCCCCTGCAAAAACGCTCTAGCCAAAACGCCCTCCTGTAGACAAGACAATGATAGCAGAAAAATATAGATCTCACATGAATTTCCACAATGCTAGGAAGCAGAAGACTATCCAATCCCCATTTGAGAACATCAGATGCAAAGCAGATCCAGAATATATCCACAGAAAAATCTTTCTATTATTCAGATCCAAGAGCCAAAGACCCCTTACAAATGAGAAGCTCTCTCCTTTAAATAGAAATGAGAGAACCACAATCATAACCGAATCCTAACGACTTTCAAAATGAGTGGATAAGATTAAAAGATAAAATGTTCTAATCAATGGTTGAGATGAGCTCAACATACAATACATGGATTATTATTACCATAAAGTGCCAAAGTGGACTAAATCACCCATAAAGAGGGTACCCCACTCAACAAGAAATAAATGAAGCACATGGTGGGTCCAAGGAGTGTTGACTAACTCCCTCTGGGTGTCCCCATGGCACAATAAAATAATATAATGTTTTAATTCTTTGACTTTGTGCCTCCTTGAGGAAATTGTGAGCCTCCCAAAAGCTCCAGAAAATAATATAAAAATGCCCAAAAATAGGTGTGGGCCCAATCAGGTGCTGCAACTGCTGGAGAAGGTGTGGAGGACATCACTCTCATCATTATGACTCATCCCAAGTCATTTCCTTGCCTCAGTAGCCCAAATCGATTTCTTCCATAGCCATTTAATCATTTTTTAATTTGCTTCGGGAAACGTGATCCTGTCAAAACAGCCTTCTAAGGTGCCTGCGTTGCCAAACTGAGCCCACCAGGCTCTCTGGGATGGGGGTACTATGGTACAAACAAGTGGCTGCACCCCCTATGCCCATACAACGCCCTAAGAGATCCAACTGGAACATCTCCCTACTCAGACATATCAACCTGTGAAGAAAAACTGCATCAGAAAGGCAGAATGAGCCTGATCATATCTGCAAGTGCCCGGAACTAAAAATAAATTGTCTCATTAGACTTAGAGAGTCCAAATCCATCTAAGGAGTATACTCATACCCCTCACAGGTCTCTATCTGATCATCAATCATATCCAATAAACAATATAACCATCTGTAAATGATCAGACACCAATAATAACTTAGACTATCATCCATTTGCTGCAAGTGTTAAAAGGCTAAGACATGTTCTACAACTCATTCAAGCAACAATCATAACAAGTAGCAGTCATTTCACTGGCGGTACATCAACAAATACATATATAAGGCTTTATTTATTATTACTCAGACTAAACTTTCAAGACTATACTCACTTCATAGTTGTAGTCAATTTGCTAGTGAAGAGTGAAGGATGAAATTGACAAGGCTAAGGCAAAGGATGACTTCCTACTTAACATCATGACACTTTGGATATGGAAAGGGAATACTCACTATAACCAATGCCGGACAAACAACAACACAAGGAATGGCAGTGCCTCACAAATGGTTGAGTTGTTTAGAGAGTGCTTATTGAACTTCGGCATCATGTCTACATCAAGCTTGATCCAGGTTCATTCATCAATTTTATTCCATGGCCTTTTTGGCCTATATGACCCTTTGGAACTTCACCAGTGCTTAAAAGGACAGCTAATCGCAGCTTTCATCCGGGACATATTTATTTTTATAAGGTCAGCAATATTTGGATATAGCATATTTTTAACCATTGCTTTTTTGGACCTTTTCTTATACTCTTCAAGGAGTATTTTAGCATTTCATTGCTCTTGCCGTCTTTACATATGTTAAGAAACACAGTTTTATCATTTTATTTTCCATGAGCGCATGTTCAACATTTCCAATACAGGTAGTACATGAGCTTTTAGTTTTAGCCAACAACATCTCAAGTGACTAGGGGGAGTTCAGCACAGTGCCAAACATCGGGACAACCGACCAGAATGATTTAGGCATACAATCCAACTTACCAAAGGCAAGTTTTGTCACCAACTCAGAGCCGAGACACAATATAAACAGGGAGGCTTGTCCAACAAAGGTTCTAGCGGGGAAAAAGGTCCTCCATGGCATAAGTCAAGAAGTCAGTCGGGTTGAAAACTAAACTGGAAGGTAATGGATGGGTGGAGATAGTGAATGATGAAGCCAACACTAGCAAACCAAAACAATTGTGGGAATGACTACCTCTATTCTCCTTAAGGAGGGTAAAACCAATGAGTATAGATCAAGAACTTCCAAGTCTAAGTAGGAACATCAATACATAATACAAGATACATCCAAGTCCATATAATTATGACCGTCAGATCATGATACCACAAGTTAATACATGTCACAAAAATCAGTATAAGAGCAATGATAACCATAACACCATATAAAAAGTTGAGTCATAATCATGCAATACAATCCATCTGAAACATCATCTGTCCAATGAGAAAGCATTGATATAAAACTGGGCATCAATAACTGCTTTACAATGACTAAATGGCTACATCGGTCCTCAAATCTGAGTGTCCTAAGACTCAGTCCTGACATGGGAGAGTACAATAGTCCACAAATATAATAATGATCCGTCAAAACGGCTCATCTCAGCATCTCATATGTAAGAGATCTGTCTAAAAAAATGTACTGTGTTTGAAAAGTAGAATATGGTAGCCTGGCTACTATATATGTGATAACATCTGGCTCCAGCTGAGACAAGTGCTCTGCTGAAAAGAGCGTTTGAGAACCTCAAAATCTCTGGTCCTCGCACTTTGCTTCTCGCATCCTCGATCAATCCATCCAGCTCTGCAACTGATACCAAGAATGTCCCTGACTACCTGTAGCATGTCCAAAGCTATACCAAACTCACAGACCGATCGTCAGAACAATATGCGAATAATATATAAAACACTGAAAATAAAGATGCATGAAACTGAAAAGCAGAAAATAAATTTAATCTATAACCATAACTTTCAGTAAAAGTTTGATTTTTTATTTTGCAGGATAATAAAATTATACTAAGAACTTTAAAGGTGAGCTTCAGACAAAGATGCAAAATTGTACGCTACTGCTGGGAATGGCTTATTCCGGTCCTACCTACCCTACTCTAACCAAATTAGACAAGTGTTAGGTAAAATCATAAATCCAATGCAACCATTTGCTGAATGAATCCATTGAGCTTTCTTTACAGTTAGTGACCCAACAAGCCAGAGATGGTTTGAAAGTAATGTATATGAAAATTGAAACCATACTGACTTGTCGTTTGAAATTCAAAGAGAGATCTAGAATGAAATCGTTTGAAATTGACTTTCTAGAAACTCATCCATCCAGATACTGACATGATCATAAGAAGTATGCAAGCATGCTCTTGATGGAAGGAGACAATATAACTCATGATTTAACCACTCCAAATAGTTCTTTATTTTCTCCTCTACCTTACAGGGACATTCAATTCTACTCACTCTAGAAGAAATGGGAAAATCAAATAGGGACAAATTGTAATGCAATGAAACTGTGAATGAGATCAAGCCCACTTGTTGTTTAAAAATGGAGAAAAGATGAAATTGATCTTTATACACCTTCTCCAACCATCCATAATACAGATTTACAAATTGAAAAAAATTATTCATTACAGATGACTGAGAAGAGACATGAAGTGCCTTTTCCCCAATTTTGTGATAATGCTTAAACTCCTGATTTGAAATTTCGAAAGTAACAACTTGATTTAAAGACAAACCCATACAAGAAGACTTCAAGAGTTGGGAAGGGAGGGTGGATTGAAAATTTTCTCCCAGACTTGGAATAATTGATCTCAGAATTTGATGAGAGGAAAGAGCATTTAAATTAATTCCAGGAGTGATTTCAAGATTCGAAACAAGGTCAGTATCTACAAATTGAACCAACATATTCTGATTAAGGATTGGATGAAGAATTCTATCGACACTATCAGGACAAGGCTCCGCATTGCAATGTTCTTGATCAAGTTTACTTACAATCGTACCCTCATGTGATTGTTCTTCTTTAAGCTCTAGATAAGGAAAAGCATCAATAAGTTCGGTTTCAGTTTCCCTATCATTCTTACAGGCATGCTCTTCAATCACAATATGACCACAAGATTGCTCTTCATCGGAAGTTTGATTGATTTCATCAAAGTCTGAATCCAGATTTAGATTGCTTGCATATTGACTCAAATTATCGTCAATTAGGCAATCACTATGGAGTTCCTCTTCTAAAGGCTCTGTTGCCGCCTAATTCACACTTTAAGACGCAGGAAAGTCACAACCTGCTATGTGTGTCCTTGGGGGCAAGCGAGAGCTGGGGACCACTGTCACCACAGTCTACAGCTCCTCCGTTTAGGCAAGATCCCAACAAAGCCAAGGGGGGTAGTCCCTATGGGAAAACTAAGTTCCAGGTTTATTAATTAATTTGCAGATTAATTAAAGGGATCTTTTATTAAGGCTCAGGCTAAGGTTCTAGGAGATGACAGTCAAACAAATGCAATATGCAGGATTTAAATGACAGTCAGTCTTTTAATTTGAAAAACCAGTGCCTAAAGAATGGAGTCAGAAAATGCAACTTTATAATGGATGCAAATCTAAGTTACTTAACCACAGACTAAGTTGTCCAATCAATGATATGAATAAATAAACCAGTGATACAATTATGAACCAAGTATCTAAACAATGTACAATTGATCCAAATTTATCAATATTAACCAATGAACAAGATTTACAAGTTAAGAGTAGAATAAAACTCTAAATGAAATTATTAACCAACAGTAAACAAAGGAAAGATAAACTTTAAGGTTTGATTTACTTGAAGCACTTTAAACAAATATTGAACATTCACCACATGAGCAATTACAGAACAAAAAGTAAATGAAACTGAAAGTGAAGTATTGGAGTGCTTGCGGTAAAATAAAGATGAAAGTGCTTGTAGTATTGTATTGTAGTAAAACCTTGAACAGCAAGGCAAAAATAGTAGTGACCAATGTTTGTAGGACGTTTTGCAGTGTCTCTTGGCAAATTTTAATAAATTTTATTAGAGTTGAAATCTTTGATTATGTTTTAGAACCGGTGGTGTGACTACCCCGATCTAGTTCTTTTCAAACCGAAGAAAGATTGCTGTTGCGCTCAACAGGTGGGAGCAAAGCCCACCCCTAGCTCACAGGTCAATCCCCAATGGCCCGGTGCTCACAAGGAGGACGTCTATGCGCCTAGAGACTGTCCCCAGCCTGCTACCCCTTGCAGCTTTCGAGTCACCGTTTTTAATCAGCTTAAAAATTACTAAATGGATGCCTATTAAACTACGACTTCCTTTTCCCCTGGTCGTATCTCGGAGTACCCCGGAGGGTGATA
>LPNX010885924.1:0-35930 GCA_001517045.1 Pseudotsuga menziesii
AAAACCGTCACTGTAACATTATACCTTCAGATTTGCCGAAATGGGTGTTTCTGGAACAAACGGAAACAGTTTTCGGTGAAACGAAAACTATTTCCCAATAGAAACGGCGCTCCGGACGCAATGGAACAGCTCCCACAGGCCACAAATGCACAGAAAAACCAGAACCAGAAACCCTTTTAAAGTTTCGGCAACACCGGTTCCAGATCTTGATCAAAACCGAAAGCGGCTCTTCATAAAAGCTCTGATACCATGTTAGGGTACACAGGGTACTCCCAAAGGACCGAACACCAAGAATAGCCGCTTCACACAAACAGATCACAGATCAATACACCAATGTTTGTCACGTGGTTAAAACCCTCGAGAGGGAAACAGTCCACGGCCCCGGCCAAATAGCTACTTCGGAGCAATTTATTATGTAAAAGAAAGAAAGTTACATGAGCTTCTCATAATCGATCAACTAGCCAAGGACCCTCTATGCTCTTTAAATAGAGATCATAGACCAATCGGGTGTTAAGCCACGGATCAATGGTAGGTATGATCTAAGAGAAGTTGAACCGTCGGATCACTCCATGTCTAGAACATATCGTGACCGTCGGATTAGAATATTTAAAAATGCATACTAATGCATACTAAAGAAACACACTTTTACCTAACGGATATATTACACAAGTTGATCTTAACTAACTCCTAAGTGTCTAAATATCCTAACATGCAGAATAGAAAAATAAAATCTCGTTTTCATAGAAAAAATATTTTGCAAAATCATATGGCCACTCACATGTCTCCACCTTTGCAATATCCCATTATAATGTAGACATAGCACCCCTGAAACACCATACATTAGAAAGGAGTTTCAAGAATTGAAATTAATCCTTGATAAATCATAAATCTATAAAATTGTTTCTAGGCATATATATGATAATTTGGTTCTATGTGATCAGTTGAGTAGAGGACTTCCACAATAGTAGAGTTTGCTTCATTAGGTAAAGCCACTTTGATTCCCATAAAATCACCAAGGGATCAATATCTGACATGGGTATGTGCTTATGTGGGAACTAGGAAAAACGATAATCCAATCCATGATTTGTGCTTATACAACACATGATCTAAAATGTAAAATATAAAAAATACCAAAGAGAAATTCCAAATTCGTACATTTTCTATCCAAGCCTCCTTATATCCTACAATGTGAGGATGTCTAATGCTATGTTACCAGAAACGAGAAACGGGAAACAGAACCAGAAACGAGAACGGTACGAGAAACGGAGTTCACAGGTTTCGCATATAAGAAACGAGGAGAGAGAAAAATAATAGTACTGAAAGTTCCTAGAATTCTCATGAACAAAACTATTTTTCCATATATCCCTATTTTCATATTTGGGTTTAAGACAATGATTTTGCCAAATACCATATACCCCTGTTTAGAATTTTTTATTACTCAGGTTAATTCTAATCTCCAAACCCCCAAAAAAACAAAAAGACAGCTACAAGAAGAGAGCAAGATCTGGAAGAAAGAATGTATTTTAACCTAAAAAAACCTTCAATCGCACTTCAAATGAACAAAATAAAAAATAAAATATAATGTGAATACAAATTTGACAATTCTTGCCTACTATTTCAGCAAGAATACAACAATAACGTCAAAAAAATTAATTAAAACCATTATTTACAGTATAAATGTTGAAACGTTTATGAAACTTCTACACGTTGAAGTGCATAACCAGTAACATGCACAAGATATGTAATGATATAAAAGATTACAGAGATATTTATTCACTCCTAAAAATATGGAAAAGCATAAAACTCGAAGTGAGGGACTTTCATAAACAGTAGTGTTTGGTATATGATACAACTGGCCACATATCCTTTTAATGGAAAGTATGGTGGCCAGTGACCTTTGATGAGGAAAATAATCCATTCAACTTGGGAGAAGTTTTAACTTTTAAATCCTAACAGTTTATCCAGATCTAAACCAAAGTGAAGGACATATTTAGGAAAGAAGTAACACTCTTTAGGTCGGAGCAAAAGCAAACGTCCTAGCTTTCCTTGTTTTGTTTATGCAGAGTGGGGAACCTTGTGTGACCACCTTATGGTTCCATGGTATATCAGTCTTGATGTACGTTTATAAGAAGACCTAATGAAATTGCATTTTCCAAACAAAAATGATGGGTGAATGTTTGCTAATTAACAAAGTCTTAAAAATGATATGGAATTCAAGAGTTCTTTAAATTTTCTGTCCAGGCATACCAGTTCTTTCTTGTAGGAATATAGATACCAAATTCCCAAACAGTAAAGTCTTGCGCATGCCTGACTAATAATTTGCAAACTAGTTGTCTCGATTCTTCAAAATAGTCTTCACTTTCACTACTCCAGCACTATTATTGGCTCTCCTCTGTTTTTCGCTTTGACAGGATATCAACCAAAGTAGTTTACCCAGCACCCAATGAATCTTCAGTTGTTTCAGCAGCACCTGAGTTTACCGAGTATCCTATCAGCACCAGTATCAGTAGGGTAAGAAGCTGATACGGGGTTTATAAAGTGGTTTCTTGAGGATAGGGATACAGAAACAATAGGATCGGTGGTTCTCCATTTCCCTTGTTGTCTTTGATGGCCGCTATTACATATTTACATCTCTATTCGGACACCTTCGATATTTCATGAGACATCACTCTATTAGCCCTACAGATTTACATCTCTATTCGGACACCTTCTGATATTTCATGAGACATCACTCTATTCGCCCTATCACCCAAATCATACTTAGCTGAAGGCGAAAGCATATAGAGTTCAGACACAGTTTGAGCTCTCAATGCACTACACCCGAGGTAGTCCGAGCCGTGGCAGGCAGCTGGAATTCTTGTTCAACACTCATCCTGTATTAATTTCGTATTTATGTTAATATGTGACTTGCCACCAACCAAAATCCTTAAGAAACGATCAGAAACCGATCACGCTCCTTGAGAAACGAAAATCGTTTCTGCCAAAATCGCTGCCCGAAACGATTCGTTTAGTAAGAAATGGTTTCTTTGTTTTAGAAACGGGAACGAGCGTAAAAAACGGCCGTTTTCGTTCCGTCCTCGTTTCTACTTCGTTTTTTCACAAAACCGCCAACCCCCGTCACGTTTCTGGTAACATAGGTCTAATGTGTGAGATCAAATCCATATGCAACCAATCAAAAGAGACATGGCCTTAGGAATTACATTGCCTTCACATGTTGCATGATACAAATTCAACATTCCAAATTGAAAAAGAAAAAGGAAATGGAAAATTAGATAGATAACTCTTTATGAGTAGAGCACCTGGATCTATCTCTCTGGCAAGCTAGGTGAATCTTCTTCTAAACATATCTAAAAACAAAAAAATATCAGTTGGACTATTTCCTGATGTCTCGGGGTTGTTAAAAGGCAAATATATCTTTTATGTGCTTAAGCACATCCACAAGGAACAACAATGAATATGTTATCCCTTCTCATAATCTTTATTATATAGAATGGGAGTACTCTTTAATGTATTTACGGAAGCTATGATTTCAGGGACTCGTAATCTCATGCATTTTGTAGAGAATGTTGACAGGACCAAAATAAATCTCCCCTGAGACGGTATAGCCCTTACTTTACCATGGAGTCATTTTCAGGGGTTGTTCGAGGGGACTAAACCCATTGTCACACTAGCTTACGAAAAAGGGAGTAACCTACCCCTTTTAGCTCAAACATTTTCTAGAGATAATAGGTTCCTATGAATTCAATATATGCATAGGAAGCTTCTTGCAAGAAAACAGAATAATTAAATCCAAATTATAGGAGAGATGATCTGAACTTATCAACTCAGAAAGTTGCAAGCCAAATCCTACTTCTGAATTAATAAAGCTTTAAATCCTATATTCTGAATGCAGAATTTCATAAAGAAATTTGATTTTGCAAAATATGGGATCCTATGAATTCATTTTATGTCAAAATACACTTCTATTAGCCACATTTAGGAGCTAAATTTTTTTTGGGCAATTTATCAGATGGTGGGTTCTAAACTTTCGCAAGAACTCGCAACAGTCGCTTGCTGCAGGGAGTTACATCGGAGTTCCATGAAATAATGAAGATAGTTTTACAGACCTACTGAATTCTAGGTGGGTACTGAATCTCATCATTGTATGATTTTGTTGGTGTGTTCACAATTTTCCAACCAAATAAAACTTCTATATAATCCAACCCCCTTTGGAACAATCAGTCTAGTTTTGCAGGCCTGTTGAATGCACGCTTCATGGGTATCCAATCTCACAATGGTTTCATTGTTGTATTAATGGAATTTATCTATCCTAAAATAGACACCCAATACACTGTGAAATCCAAGAAGCCTAACTAGCATTGTCTTGACAATAAACTAATAAATTAAAAGAAGAAGAAAAACCAGGGAAAAGTTTTTCCTCTTTTCGTTCTTCCTTGTGAAGAACCAAGATAGAAGCACGGAATGTGCCTTTACCAATCTGCTGCATGATCTCATACTGGTCCATCTTCAACTCCATTGTTTCCATATCTATATACACGCACCTCTACTTCTTCATATCTCCTACTATATAAATAAATATCCAATAAGCACCATAAAAAACAGCCCAAATCAATCTTGGTCCCTTCACAAGCACAAACAAATCTGTAAATCTCTTGCTGCAATCTGATCGCAAATTCGTTGCATCAAAATAATTTCTGGGAATCAAGAGTTTCTTACATGGCGGCTCCGCAATGGTCCAGCTAAGACCAAGTAGTCCTCACTGCTCCATTTTCTTTTCTTGCATTAACAGTTGAGCTTCCCACATCAACTATTAACCAGTTCATATCCTCTGAGATAGCTAAATCCATTACAAAATTCACAGCCTATAAGCTGTAATTTAGCCCTAGTACCAACATAGATAATAACATTAAATGCAATGCTCGAGTCAATGACAGGTATAATGCAATGGATTGTGTGTAACCCAACAAATATTTTTATCTCATTTTTATCTTGGCCATGACTAGATACATTCATGATTCAAACTTTTATCATGCACTTAACTTACTTATAAGTATATTCCAAGTTCATGCAAATTATCCTTATAATTAACATTATATGCCAAGGTTGAGTGGGTTTTTTATATGCCAAGGCCATGTTCAAATTAACATATAGTTAGGTTGCATTAATTCAATTTTGTTAATATATGGATGTGTAAATATATATTATATATATGTTAGAATTTACTAATTTCTAACATTGCAGATGGATTCAGAGATCCCTAAATTATAAATCTATAGATGGATTCAGAAACCCCTTTTAAGGGTGTCTCTAAATCCATCTGCAATGTTATAAATTAGTAAAATGTACAAATTCATTGTCAAATTTGTAATTTTTTTCATTACTGTAGTGACAACTAAAAATGACCAAATCAATGACCAATTGTTATGTGGTCATTCTTAGTCTAGATTTCTCATGACCAAATTCGGTCATTTATCTTGGTCATTTTTAGTCGGTTTTTATCTCCTGACCAAAAGTAGTAATTTATCTTGGTATTTTTTAGTTATCTCACTTAAATTTATCAATTTTAGTCATTTATCCCTTGAAAAAAATTGTGGTAACCAAAATTTTTGGTCTCCTGGC
Source organism: Pseudotsuga menziesii (assembly GCA_001517045.1). NCBI lineage: Eukaryota > Viridiplantae > Streptophyta > Pinopsida > Pinales > Pinaceae > Pseudotsuga > Pseudotsuga menziesii. The sequence goes on from LPNX010885924.1 coordinate 5,620, forward strand.
CACTACTCTCTCATTTTCCGCTAGTGATTGGTGACAGATGGATCCATACCACCTTGATCACTACTTCTCTTTTTTCCTTTTCCAAACATTGCTTTATTAGATTTGTTGTAGTAATAGTCCCCAAGAGATATTACAATATCTTTATCAAAATCAGCTCTTGAATTAGTAAATGAGGAATTCCCAATTACCGTGGAAACCAAAGAGGATGTTTGAGTGATGGTGGGAGGAGGCATAGGAATGGTAATGTGGGTGGTATGTAAAGGAAGAAATGTTTTGAACAATAGCTATTGCAGAAGTTGGAGAGAAAAATGGAATAGAAGTTTCAGAAGATGGAACTTGAATGCTAACAGCTGGAAGCGATGATGAAGGTATTAATATTTTTTCAAAAATAGATGATGAAGCTAGAGTAAATGAAGGTGGGTGCAGAGGAGTCTTAAAAAATTGGGTCATTTCAGTAGTAGATTGTGGTAAAGGGTGTTCGACTGAGATAGATGGGATAGAAACAAGTGGTGTGGTCAAAGAATGATAGAGTTGGGATAATGAGGATGATGGGATGACCCCAGAAAGTAGAGTGGAAAGAGTGTGGATGCATGAGAGGAGGAGTGATGCACTTGATGAGACAGGAACAAAAAAATATTTTGAGATGCTTAAGTTAGGAATAGAGTTTCCCATTCCATTATCATTAAATAAAGTTACAAATGATTTTCAGAGGCTCAATCACTTATTTTGTTACAGGAATAGAGGAATGTACTTCTTCTTCCACATCATAGTCACCTAGGTTAATGGTAGGTATTTGATAAATAGTCACCTATGTTTTTTTTTTCTTAAGTGGCTTAGCATCAACTTCCTCTTGTTTTTCACCTACCGAGGTAACTGTAGTAGTCACCTGAATGTCAGGAATTGGATTAGCACTTGCAGCTTCTTGATTATCCAATGCGGAAGTTATCTATGCCAATTTCTTCTTTGACTAGCGAGAAGTGCGCATTAGAACCTTCAGTTGTTGAGAGACTGTCATTTCTGGGAGATATTACATGGGAAATTTGCCCTTATTCCCTTCTATATCAGTTACTACTGACAGAACCTTTGTTGCTTGGGATTCCTTCTCTTCCCTGTCCTTTTTTTAACTTTTTCTAGGAGGTCCAGTTCCATTGCTCTGTAGCTTTTAATATTGATTTTGAGTTTCTTTTGATACTGTAGGATTTGACTCTATTCTTCTTTTCTTTTAGCCTTGGCCAAGACCTAAGAAAAGGTATCTACTCCCTGGTAGATAGAGTCATCAGGGAGATCCTCATGAATATAATCAATCTTGACATGGTTCTGCTTAAATTGAGCATCTAGAAATACTTTGGGATCATATTTTCTTTTACTAGAAAAAAAAAGCTTCAAGAAAACTATATGATCACTTAGCACTGTGGCCCAAGTTGAATTTGGAATGAATAGTAATCTAAGGTTCAGAGGGAATTTGGGCCAACCTTTTCTTTTGGGATCAATAAGTTTCTTGTAAACCCCTTTGGTAACATTATGGAAAGAAACTTCTTCCATGACCAATCTATTAACAACAATATTGGGCATCATATGAACAGTGTTTCTGCCCCAAATTCTAATATACAAAAAAGACTCGCCAACATAATAGTCACCCATAGTAGCAATAAATGCCCTGGCTTCAGTCAAAAAGGTAGGAGCTTCCTTTTTCAAGATTGAAAAATAAATGCTACTGAGGAAGTGTTCACAAATATCATAGAATCTGGCTACATAATTAGTATCCCACAATTCTGAATGGTAAATAGGCACTGGGGGGATGGAAGAGTTTGGTTCCATCTGAAATTGGGATATTGGAACTCAATGTAGAATACATCGATGATGAAGGATGAAAAGAAAATTTGGGTTTCTTCCGGGAAGTAGCCTTTTGATATTCCTAGATAACCGTTTTAAGCTCCAACGACAAGATATAATCCCATGGGAAAGATTCATCAGTAGTCAGGAAGTGATGAGCTATTGGAGCCCATTTAGTTTTAAAAATAGAGCAATTGGTAAGACCATAAAGTCTACATAACATATATGTTAGTAAAGAATAGGGTTCCCTAAACGAACTAAGAGGATATAGGTCTTCTTTCCTTTGTGAAAACTTTCCAGGTTCATTCATCCAATATTTTAACATTTCATTAAAATTGAACCTAGTCTTGGAGGCTTGGGAAAATTCTACGTTGAGGGGTTTTCTAACATGTTTAAGGCCATAGGCTCTGATAAAGACCTCGGGATGGAATGTAGCTAGATACAACCCCACACTATCATTGAAGGAATGGTATTTAGGATTTGCGTGTTCTACGATCCATTTGATCGCGTCATTATAAGGGAGGATGGCAAGTATGGAAGCTATGGCGTGGAGTCTAGAATCCCTAATTCTTTGGTAGGCTGACTGATCATTCTGTATATCATAGAATTCATCGTTGTCAAAAATTGAGTGAACCCTAGGCCATTCAATCTATTACGTTTCAGTGACTCTGCCACTGGTATCCAAGAAAATCCCAAAGTTTGGGTCCTTGGTCATCATGTCCTTTTGAAGGCTTTTGTAGTGGGTAATCTGTGCCATTCTTGAAATCTGGGAAAACTTTGTTTAAAATCATAAAGCAAAAAATGAAAGTTGATTAAAAAAAAGATACACCAAGCAATCAAACTAAAAACTGAATAAGAAACCAACCTGAAATCAACGTGTACTGTGACGATGTTGTCTGGCAAAAAAACAATGAAAAATCACACAACACAGTAAAAATGGTAAGAAAAATATAAAAGACTACCCTATATATAGATATTCCATGGGTCAAATTAAGACCGTAGGATTAAAATGAATGAATAGTCGGTATTAAAACTTACAAGGTATGGAAACAAAACATGAAGTTTAAATTTTATTCACCATCCTGCAACTTGCATTACGCAATTGCGGGATGCAGGATGCAGGTTTACCAAATATACAAATTTTATTTAACCCTTTCTGCAATCTGCATCCCGCAAATTGTGGGTTTCCAGTTGTGGGGACATGCAACAAAAATCCTAAATCAAATTACTTCCCATAATCCGCAATCCGCAATTGCAGGATGCGGGTTGTGGGATGACCAACTGCATTGATAAAAATACTTTCGCTCCAGCATCCCACATTGTAGGTTGCGGGATGCGAGATGGAAAACTCACAAATATTAAACTTCAAGAGCCCACAATCGACATTGCAGGTTGCGAGATGCGGGTTGCAGGAAGGACATAATTTTTGGGAAAATGAAGTCTTCATAAACCACCAAAAGCAGCATAAATTTCAAAAAATTAACTAAGTCAAATCATAGAAACCATGATAAAAGTAATAGGGGCCCCAGAAATATTTAAGTATTTGATGAACATTACCTTTTCATGCAAATTTGGGGGTTCCCATGTTTTAGATAAACATGGGATCTATTGTTCCTACAACAAGGTGCAAATATGTGTGATCATAGGTTTATTTTATGACATAAATTGGGTTTATCCATGTGCAAAATACAAGACTAGATCTCATGAAAACCAAAATAATTAAAACACATACAATATTAGGATGTGGAAACATTAGTGACAAGTCTAAATGGTATCTAATGAAAAGATGGATTATCTACAACCTGGCACACTAGAAGCAAGTGAAACAATAATAAATGAGCATGAAGTAAGGGGGAGTGAGTGAAGAGGAGAGTCCCTTTTCCATTGATTTCAAATGGGGGAAATGAAATAATATGAATACCAAAATAGGAGAAAGAAAGAAACATGAAGATAGATATGTGCAAAATAGCTTAGAAAAAAATCAAAGGAATAATCACATGGGGGTCCTTTTGTGTATAGTAGAAGAGATTACTTTTAGGGGGAGCCTATGATAAGTTTATGTTGTGATAAGGTGGTGTTGACATAAATTAAAAGGGGGAATATTGTTGAACATGTATTATCATTGATGTCAAAGGAAAAAATGTTGAATTCAAGTGTTATCATTGATGTCAAAAGACGTGCTGTCAGCAATGTCAAAGGAAAAAATGTTGAACCCAATTGTTATTATTGATGTCAAAAGAAAATGAAGGGTTCCTCATTCAAAGACGCTTATAATAAATACATAAGTTTAGAATGTGCAAAGCAACTAACGTGACATGTTTCATATGTGAGGAGAATATGAAAAAGGGTAGATATGTGCAAATACCACAAGACATGTGAAGAAGAATATTAGATACAAGCTTGTGTGTATAAGTCCCACAAATAAAGTGGCATATATGGACCAAACCCCACAAATCTACATTGTGATAAGTGGCACACCAATGTAGATCATAACTCGACCCAGAATCAAACAAGTGGGGGTGTTATTGAATTAAAAGGACCTTAAACAAGTTGGAACATCTCTCGATTTAGGAAGAATATAAATAGGAAAGAGATGGATGTGTTGATGTAAGCTTGTAGAATGAATACTTGATGATAATATGTTTTGAGAAAGCTTGTTTTTCTTCGGGTGTCAATGGATCTATGATCACAGAAAGAATCTTTATGTAGCAGAGCCTAACTATGTAGATTAGCAGATGGTGAACAACAAAAGAGTGATAGATGGAAGGATACTGATATTTGGGATTTTTGAAGATGGTAATTAGTAGATGATGAATACCTCTAAATTACAGAAGTGACTAGGAAGTATAGGAGGGAAAAAAAGTTGCAAACATAGTTGCACATCATAGTAAACTTGGAAACTAGTTGTTTTTTACACACATAACCAAAGGAAATACATAGATTAGAAGAGTTACAATAGTTGAAATTTTTGGCCAAGGTTATTTGCATATTACAGTTCTTTGAATTACACATTTATTTATTCCAAGGGAGTAACCAAGGGGTAAGAGTAAGGGAGTTGGAGCTTCCTTCTAGTAGGTGTTGGTCAAAATTATCAAGGAGGTATGACAAGGAAATGAAGAGGCATTTATTGATTCCTTCCAGTTGCTTCTAGTAAAAATCAAGGAGTAGGTGCCTCCTTCCAGTGGTAGCTGGTAAAACCTTTACGGGGTTGGAGCCTCCTTCTAGTTAGAGATGGTAAATATAATTTGGGAGTGGCTAATTCCATTCAGTTGAAATTGAAGAAACAATTACAGATTGCAATTATCCATTGGTTGGTGCATGATTTCTAGAGTCATAGTTTTCATAGTAAAATAGACATATTCTCAAGATGGTTCTTGATGTTCGTGGGTTGGTTCTCACATAGATTGAGGTTGTTACAGGTCAATGTCTATAACTAGAATATTTTTGCATGTGGATCACATTGATACCTAAAATGCGTTGGTTCTCATGGTTGGATATTTCACTCTTCCACTAATGTCATAATTCATTTTATCTATAGATATACATATAATTATTCTTTAGTCTTCATGCACATTTTTGTTTGGTTCGACTAAAACATTTTAGGTTGTGAAAATTGTTTAATTGTGAAGTAATTAGACATATGCACTGAATACTGATTCGCCCCCCTCTTAATATAACATAAATACAATAATTTTGGGTTTAGTACATACCTCAAATTTTGATTAGGGTTGAGTTTTTGGACGATCTAGAATTTTCTTGAACGTTCACATGTGACTAGATCCACACGTGTGAGGAATTGAAGCTAATGTGGATTCCACTTAGTGTAACTATGATGGTCAATTGGATACATAAACTTGAAGGAGGAACAAATTTCTCATGCAAACTTTGATTTAGATCTTTATTGCATTCTTAGAAAGGAATTAGAGTCTAGAACATTCAAAAGGATCATATATTTCCTTAAAAAAAATGGGTCCCATAAAACATAATTTAATCATTCAAATAGGCCTCAAAATGCTCTCGAACCCAAATATCCAAAGTAAAGTCCACCCCTAAAATGGGCCCTAGATTCCAATTCATAAAACATTTACACCTAGAAAGCACAAAAATATATGAAAAATTATTTATTGATCCATTTTGGATCAATGTTGGAGGAGCCAAAGTCAGCTATCTGACTAAGTCCTCCAACCCTACTTGTAAAACATATCCATAAATCATGTTGAACTTTGTAGGTCGCGTCAGTTAATTTAACCTACTTGTACTTATGTAACCTCTTATAAATCATATAAATAGGTTGGATACCCTGATATAGAATCAATTTGATCTTATGTAGTCAACCATGTATGTGTTCTTGCTGAGCAAAATAAATACTTGTTGCTCTTTCAACCATTACTTGTCTATTGGTTATACTACTACTTGTCTATTGGTTAATGCGATGGGGATGTTTTTTAGTACATGGTAATGTCATTTGATATCAAGAATGCACCTGCAATTTTTTCAAGGATAGTTTTCGCTGCATTTAAGGACCTCATTCACAAGTTCCTCGCAGTCTACATGGACGAATGTATCATGTACGGGTTGGTAAAATATAACACTGCAAACCTTTGATTTATGTTAGAAAGATGTCAAGAGATTTAGATCTTGCTGAATCTAAAGAAGTATGTATTTTTTGCTCCATTTGGGACTCTGTTAGGACATATTGTATGCGAGGAAGGAATGTTGGTCAATCCCGCCAAGATTGCGGTAATTTTTGACCTACCAACACCGATGACAGTAAAACAAATAAGGGTGATGTTGTGCCACATAGAATATTATGAGAATTTCATAAAGGGACACATAGTGATCACAACACCAATAGACAAAATGTTAAAGAAATATGCAAAGTTTGAATAGAACGATGAATGTCAAATAAGTATCGATACTTAGAAGCAGAAAATGGTTGCAACATCGATACTAGTTTTTTCAGATTGGGCAAAGGAATTTCATGTCCATTTGGATGCTTTGTCAATCGCATTAGGAGTGATTTTGGCTCAACCAGGGGAAGGAGCGATCAGTCACCCAATCACATTCGCAAGTCAAAATTTGTCTACTGCGGAAAGAAACTACAAAATGACAGAGAGGGAGGGATTGGAAATGGTGTATACATTACAAAAATATCACTACTACCTACAGGGAGGACATATCAAAATGTTTACGGATCACTTAGCACTGAAATACCTAGTTAACGAGCCTATAATGGGGAGGAATATTTTTCGATGGTTATTACTATTCCAAGAATTTTATTTTGATATAATTGTGAAGAAAGGATGTTTCAATGCATTACCTGATCATATTTGAAGGATAAAGAGAAGCAAAGAGTGAAGAAACATCGATGATGACTTACCTGATGCACAATTTCTTAGAATTGGAATGGTGGATGACCATTATGAGAAAATTGTCCATTATTTTACGACAGACAAAGAATCAGAGGGATTCACCATGAGTCAAGAGAATAAATTGGTCTCCAAAGCAACGGATTTATAGCTAATCGCAGAACAACTCTACAAAATGGGGTTGGATGAAATTCTACGTCAATATGTTCTTCCGTATGTGAAGGAGAGAGTATTGTAAGAGGTGCATGACAAAATTGCGGGAGTACATTATGGAGGTTGCAAAACCACTAGAAAAATACTCTGAGTTGTCTTATGGTCTCCAATAATGCTTAGGGATGCCACTGATTATGCTAAAGTATGCAACATATCTCAAAGGAAGGGGAAGCTATCATGACGGGACAAGATGTATCTAGTACCTGAGATAACAGTACAATTATTTGACAAATGGGTTGTGGATTTTGTAGGACCCATAAATATTCCAAGAAAATGGACGGGTGCACAATATATAATTATTATGACAGACTTGTTGAAATGATGGGCAGAGGAAGAACGAATGATAGATTGGTGAAATTATTCAAATAACTAAGAGGGGGGTGAATCAATTATTTGTAAAGGTTAAACCATTTTTAATATTTAAACCATTATTACTAATTACATATTTATAGTTATGATAATGCAGCAAGTATAATAGAAGTAATGATGATCATCAATCACACACACATTATAGAGACAGAAAAATATTAATATTTATTTGAGAACCTACTCAAATAAGGCTGCAAACTTTGTTTACAAATTCCTTCATGTGGAGAGCACAAACCCTCATTTTTTTCCTAGCACACACTAAAATAACATTCTCCAGCTACTACTGGATGGAAGCACCAACTTCCACTTGTCTAGGCTCCAACTTGTACAATGAAGACACCATGTTTTTCCTAACACCCTTGTTCCTTATATTTAAACGCGTTCATTACAATATGTAAAAAATTAGATATAACAATGCATAACAACTATTTTCTGATATACTTCTGGATTTGTTTATGCACCTTTGTTCCCCTCATTGTCTTTGTTATGGATATTCTTGAAATAAATCAAAGTCATCTTTCATTCCACAATCCTCACTTTGACGAAGGTCCATGCACCAACTCTCTTCCTGCAGAGAGAACACCTACTTCTCTTCACCTGGATGCGCCTCTTATACTTATCAATATCTGAACCCTTCACCTATTTGTATACCTACAAGTTCATTTTCATAACTGATCAAAACCGTTTGATGCGTGAGATAACCCAACAGTTCCAAAACTAAATCGTTCCGACGATTCTATATCACGTGGAAGAAATCTATAGGTGTCAAAGATCTACGACCAAAATGAATTTTGCTCGTGAAAGAGGGCGGAGGAAAAAATGGCAGTTGAGTTGCAAAAATGAAAACTAATCATTGGGATTAGGATTAAGATCAACGAAGGACATTAATCACCAAAAAAGATCAAATTTTGTGAGTTATATTGCAGGGAGAACTAACACTGGTTAATAAAATCCTGATGTGCACAAAAATTATATCAAATATGCCTTATGATATTTGAGGTCCACCGTCAATCCAGATCTGATGGTCCTCGGCTATTTCGTAGATTCAACTAGTAGGTGAGATAACGGTGGAGATGGGAGCGAAATTTTAACACAATTTATTTTTTTTCTATTTGGAGTCCATCGTTGATCGAAGTTGGAAGAGATCCAATGCATGAGGATGATTTCGATCGTTGAAACAACTGCGGTATAAAAACAAAGGCTAGACAAAACATTACTATGAAATATAGTTCACCACAGAATTGGAGTCTACTCTTTGTCGAGATCTTCCTAAAACATTTCTTGGGTTTGTTAGATTTAGCAGTTTTGTTAAATTTAGAACGAAATAAATTCTATGACAGTTGATGTAGAGACTACATAAAAGAGAATTCTGGCATCTGATTTATGCCTTTCGATTTTTTCCTTCTGCATTCTTCATTCCACTGGCGGACACCGGGTTGCAAAAAACCATATTATTTTATACTTTTATTTCTCATCTTTCGCATTCCTCCTTCCACTTTTTTTCCTTCTGCATTCTGTTGGCAGACACCGGGTTGTGGAAAGCCACACTAGTTTAGATTTTGATTTCTCATATTCCTCTTCCTTCCTTCCTAATTGTGTTGGAAAAATCTAGGTTGCAAAAACTCATATTATTTTAGACTTTGATTCCTCATCTTCATCATTACACCTTCCACATTCTGCCTTTCACTTTCTGCCTTCCTTTTTCTACCTTTCGCTTTTCTTCTGATCTGTTGATTTCTTTGCAGGTTCACTCCTGACTGTCGGATCTGTTCGACTGATTTTCTTTTGAACTTTGTGGGTTTACTCTTGACCGTCAGATTTCTATACAAACAGTTGATTCTTCTGAGTCTTTTTCTTATTATTTTGAGTTGTTTTCTTATCTAAATCATATTCTATGTTTTTCCATCAATGACAACCATATCACAATCCGATTTGCTTCCATATGATTGCAATACCTATCATAATTCCAATAATAACCCCCTTTGGCATTGATGGAAACCTTCAAATTTTGGATGCATGTTGTACTTGTAATCACCAACTGTTGATCATGTGTAGCAAAAACAACTTCTCCCCCTTTAAAATCAATGTCAAATAATATTCTATAGCACAACTCCCCCTATCAAAGTGGACATGTTAGTTGGAATAAGATATGATTCCAAGATTTTGGCGTAGATACTCAAACTATGTCTTTGGTAAGGGTTTAGTGAAGATATTGGCAATCTGTTCTGTAGAAGGAATAAAATTCAATTGAACCGCTCTATTTGTAACCTACTCCCTTAAGAAGTGATACTTAATAGGTATGTGCTTAGTCTTGGAATGAAGGACTATATGTTTGGACATACTAATGGCACTAGTATTATCACAATGGAGAGGAATGTGATAAACATATTTTACCTCCAAGTCTGCTAGTGTCTAGATCATCCAGAGTATTTGTGTACAACAGGTGGCAGTAGCAATGTATTCAACTTCTGTAATGGATAAATATATCGAGCCTTCCTTCTTACTCATCCATGCAACTAAATAATCACCCAAGAAGAATGCACCTCCACTTGTGCTCTTTCTTTCATCCAAACAATTTTTCCAAACAACATCTGAATATGCAGTTAACTAAAGATTCTGATTTCTAGGATACTAGAGACCATAAGTCATTGTGCCCTTCAAATATTTAAATATCCACCAAATGAATTTTCTTAGGAGAAGACTGAAATCTTCCCACCATTCCAACAACTTGCATTTTATCATGATGGCATTCTATGATATATAAGAGACTTCCTATCATTGACTGATATGTTCTTTGATCAACACCAGGTGAGAGAGCATCCTCGCTAAGTTTACAACCAACAACCATAGGTGTACTAACAGATGACAAATCTTCCATCTGAAATCTATTCGACATCTCCATCAAATACTTCTCTTGGGAGACAAATAAACCTTTAGAACTCTGAATAATGTGAGCACCAAGAAAGAAGGACAAATCTCCTATCATTGACATCAGGGTAGTTTTTAGGGGAGAAATTTCGTCAATTGGCTATTTTGGGGTTTTTTTTCAAAAAATAAATTCATTATTTGGTCATTTTTAGTGTTTAATATTGCCTACATTTACATAAAATATGTTTTTTTATCATAATATTCACCAAAAATTACACATTTTAGTGTTAATTTTATGTTTCATATTTAATATTTTCCTACCTATCTCTATACATGTTTTTCTCAATCTATAACAATTGCCTAGAATACCATACTTAAGTATAATACTAGAATCCTTAAAAAATACCCTGATTGACATCTCAAAATTAGATTGCATGGAATTAGAAAACCACTAAATAGAAGAATCATTAGTGCATCCAAAATAATGCCATCCACATAAAACAAAAAAACTAATAGTTTATCACCTTCATATTTGATATACAAGTTCCTGTCAACAATGCCTTTCTTCAATCCTTTGTTCTATATATATTTATCCATACTATAATACCAGTCTCTGAGTGCTTGTTTCAATCCATTTAGATACTTATTTAGTTTACAGACATTGTCAGGATTGTCTATCAGTTGGATCCCTTCAAGTTGCTCTATATAGACTTTTTCTTCTAGATCTCCATTGAGAAAAGTTGACTTAACATCCATCTGATACAATTTGAATTTCTTATGATTGGAATAGGAAAAGAAACATTCTGATAGCTTCCAATATTTCCACTGGTGCAAAAGTTTCATCAAAATATTATCCCTCAACTTGTGCATACCCCTTACATACCAATCGGGATTTATTCCTCACAATTTGTCGTTGTTCATTCATCTTGTTTTTAAACACCCACTTGGAGCCTATTACATTTTTATCTGTAGGTATAGGAACAAACGCCCAAGTATTATTCTTCTCAATATGATCAAGCTCTTCATTCATGGCTTTAATCCAATCTTCATCCTCACTCGCTTCTTCAAATTTTTTAGGTTTCATCGTAGACAGGAAAGAAATATGATATTGTTCTGAAGTTGTAATCAAATTCCTTATTTTCTGAACTCCTTTATTATTGTCACCAATTATCTGATTTTTAGGATGATTCTTTTGAACGATTCTGGAAGGTGGTTTTGTTTCTGTCTATTGTCTTGAATCTTCTTGAATGTTTGCACTTTCATCATCTGAGTCTAAATCTTCTTTTTCCAATTCTTGGACCTGTTGTTCCTTAACTTCAACTGTATCTTATGTATTTGGTTCAACACTGCTTATTTGAATATATTTTACAAGGATTCCTTCATCGATTTTAATGTCAATACAATAAACCAATTTATGCAGCCTCATATTATAACAAGTGTATCATTTACTGTTTGCAGCATATCCTAAGAAGATACATTCATTATCCCTATCATCATATTTTCCAAGATGTTCATCATTATTTTTAATATAACATTTACTTTCAAAGACTTTAAAGTGTTTGATAGAAGGAGGCCTTCCAAACCATAGTTCATAAGGATTATTATCATTTTTTGGCCTTAAGTGAGATTTGTTAAGAATATGGACAACTGTCTGAACTAATTCTACCCAGTATGCAGGAGAAATATTCCTTTCATTCATCATTGATCTTGCAATCTGTTGTGCTGACCTATTCAGTCTCTCAACTACTGCATTCTATTGTGGAGTCCTTGGAAGAGTGTATTCTATTTTAATTCCATGTTTATTACAAAAATATTTGAAGTCTCTTGAACTGAACTCTCCCCCTCTATCAGATCTTATTGCCTTTAGTCTCTTTCCTTATTGATTCTCAGTGAGAACCTTGAAAATTTTGAACTTTTTAAATGCTTCATATTTTTCTTTCAGAAAAGAAACCCATGTGAGTCTAGAATAATCATCAATGACCAACATAAAATATTTTTCACTTCTTGTTCCTTCCTTTCTTGATGGTCCACACAAATCCATATGTACTAACTGAAGTGGTTTGTCTGTTGATGTGAAGTTCTTGGATTTAAACTTTGTGCGAGTCAATTTTCCCATTTGACAAGATTTACAAACAAATTCATATGGCTTTTATATTTTTGTAAGATCTTTTACTGCCCCATTGTTCACAAGCTTGATTATGTGATCAAATTTTAAATGTCCAGTTCTCCTATGCCAAATCTATCTTTCATCATACTTTCTTAGACGACATTCTTCTTTTCTTTCTTTCAAGACATAGACATTGTTTTCTGTTCTTATGCCTTTTGCAACCAACTATCCCAAGGGTACATAATTTATTTTGCAATCTTTAGAAGTGAAAACAACTTCACATCTGATGTCACAAACCTGACTGACACTAATAAGATTATGTTTTATTCCACCTACAAAGAACACATATTGCGATTTCCATTTTCCATTACTCAACTTTACCATTCCTTTTCCTTTGATTTTCCCTAGAGCATCATTTCCAAAATTTACATTTCCTGATTTATTTTCACTTAGAGACATAAACGTACTTTTATCACCAGTCATGTGTTTGGGACATCCACTGTCAATATAGTAGGGGCCTTTTTTCCTTTGAATAGAAAGAACTAAGCCACATTTGTTTTTTTCTTTCATCATCCAAACTTTAGGACTTTCAGCAGAGTAATTCACTCTTGGGTCTGTTTTGTAGTCATTTAGATGACAGTTTGAAGCCTTGTGTCAAAAATTATGACAAACATAACATTCTTGATCATTGTATAGTATATCTAAAGATTTTTTATATCTATCATGGGTTAGTCCTTTAGTTGTGAACTGAGTTGTATGTTGTTCTTGTTTACTTGCTAACTATCTTGTTCTATGTCGCAACAATTCACTGTTATTTGATTGCATATTTCTAAAATTAAATGCACAGCTTGCGGCTTTGTGGTAAAAATTAGAACAACAATACTAGTAACCATGGAAAAAAATTTGGTACTTGAATCTTGGTTTTCTTCCCTTTCGTTGAATTTGTTTCTAAGCAATCCTAGGTTGTTCTCATTCTGACTATTTTATTCTTGAACCTTCTTCATAAACAAGACATGTTTTTAACCATGGGGACCTTTTCTTACTCAGAATGTTGTTCAGTTATTCAGAAGCTTCAATACTTGACAGATTTTGATTATACAGAGCTTGAAATTTCTCCAATTCTTTCATAGATGTCACTAATTTTGTTGATGTATTTGTAACTTCATAATGTATTCACTTGTATATCTTATGTATTGTACCCCGATGTTTATTCCGGGAAGTATCTGTAATGTAATTGAGTCATGTCATGCCCTGATGTTCCGATTGGGAGATTCAATAATGTAACAATTCATGTAAATTCATTGAGGTTAACCCTCCATTGTAAGTCGGGGAAATAGTCCCCACATTTGTGTCAAGGTTAACCCTCCTTGTTGATCGGAGGTCAAAGTACCCACAGTTGTGGGACACTAGGGTTATTAGAATCTCCTATAGATGTCGGCTATAGTAAGTAATTGTTAAGTGGGGCCAACAGATTAAAGTGGAAATTAAGTGAATGGAAGAATATAAATAGAGAGTGAGCCTCTATTTATCATACACACACTCACTCATTGGGGTGTATGAGTGAGAGAAGAGAATCTCTCTCAAGTGTGAGAGAGAGAACATGCTGTGGAGATCATCTTTTCTATTTTCAGGTTTTAATACTTCCATTGGTGCTCATTCTATCTCTAAAAAAGTTGTGAGGTTTTCTCCTTTATGGTTTCCCTGAGGAAAATTCTTTGTGTCTCTTGTCTCTTGTGTTTATTGTTGTGCATGTTATTCTCTTAGATAAGATCCTAAGATAATGCTAGCTTGAATGATAAAAATATAACATGGAATCAGAGCTAACTTGAGAAGAATACATTGTGTAGCTGTAGAAGCTAGGGCTTCTTACTTTTTGGGTCTCTCTCCGTGACAATCCATTAGTGAAATTATACTAGGATGACTCTCCATTGAAGGGCGCATCTTTCTGTCGAAGCGGAATTCGATTCCGAAGATTTTCAGTTTTTGGTGCAGGAAATTAGGGCTTCTTACAAAAGAGGAATTTTTGAGTGAGCTTGGAATAGAATTTATATTCTCATCAAAATTGAAGTTTAGAGACTTGGGAGTTGATATTTTTGGTTGGGTGAAACTCTAGAAAAGTCAAACCCTAGTTTGACCCAGGGCTAGAAAAACCCTAAAATACTAAAACGGATACATTTTGGTATATTTACTATCTCTTAGGATTGGAAAAGGATCAGGAGATGAAACATTTGCAGGATGAATATAAAATCCTGATTTATAATATGTCCAAAATTCATCCTCCGATTCGCTATATTCTAGGAGATATGATCCCTCCAAGTTGGGGTTCCTACCTCTTCGAGGATTCATCCCTAAACACGAAACCTAGGGAGAATTGCTATATCTCAGGATACAAAGGCCCAAATTAAATTTCTAAAGATGTTCTAGAAAGAGAATAGACTTTCATTTCTATGGTCCAAGGTTCAGACCCAGAAGATGAAACAGTGACATGTGGAAGTCCATACAACTTTGCTATGCTAAACAGTCATGAAATAGGTCATGTTGGGAAAACGATCATAAGTCCCAATTGGTGACACCAATTCTGATTAAACCTATGGTTTTGGAATAGGGAAATGTGAGGATACCATAGTGAAAAGTTTCATACACAGAGCAGCATTAATTTAAGAGATACCACAGAAATAGTATCAGGCATTTCTGCAGAAGAAATTGGAAAACTAGGGCTTCCTGTTTTGGGAGCTTCCAACCACTTTTTTTAGAGAAGGATTACATTGGACAGCTCACCTTGAAGAGATATATATTTTTATTGAATAATATATGAAAGATTCCAATTTTTTAAAATTAGGGTTTCTCTGACAAACCCTATATTAGCCAGCCCCAGAACCAGGACGGATACCTCAAATCAGTAAGATCTAATCTTTTGCTATTTTCATTTGAGGTTCTCATTTCAAAGTGATATATCACATAATATTGATGATAAGCTTGGTGAATTTGACAACTTACAAGCATGGAATTATATGATCTCTCTAAAGAAAATGAATTGAACACCTACATGAGTAGAGAGGTTCCAATTCCAGAGGGAGATGAGGCTCAAATCCTTACACAAGAAGAACTTGGTCAAGGCCAAGAAGATCATTGTTGATTCAATCATGGATCAAATTGTACCACAAGTGTCTTACCTAAAGATACTGAAGATGTTTGATTCCTTGACCAATCTATTTGAAGGGAAGAACATAAATTGGAGTATGACCTTAAGAAACCAGTTGAAGAATGTGAATATCCAGAATGAAAAGACCATACAGTCATAGTTTACAAGGGTCTCTCAAATCAAATAACAACTTGCAGCAGTAGAAGAAGAAGTGGAGAATGCAAAAGTGGTGATAGCCACCTTGAATGGCATCCCAGGATCATGGGATTCATTCATATGAGGAATGTGTGCTAGAAGGAAGTGATTACTTTCAATAGAATCTGGGAATAAGAATAAGCTCGATTCATAATAAGAGAAGAGAAGATGGGAGCAATTGAATATCAAGCTCTCATCATCAAAAGAAGATCCCTCAAGCGATGAGGAATACTAAGGACTCAAATCTTGAAAAAAATCTTATCCATCTTAGCATTTGGATAAGAAACGATGCTATTATGAATAAAGAAGATCATGAAGCTGAAGGATCAAGAAGGAATCTACCAATGAAACAAATAGAGAGAAGTATTCAATTGTCATTTCATGATATTGTTTTGATTATGAATTTGTTTATATTCAGTTGATTTATTATGCATGATAGAATGTTTGCATTAATGATAGTATACTACTAATATGCATACAACTCTCCATTACTACTTATCTAGAATGAAACCTCCTTGCTGACATATTGGATTAGTGCACAATCTCAATGTTGTCCTGGTAGAGATGGAAGGAATCTAGAAAGTTTCTGAGAGATATGGATGGATGTTGTATTGGCTAAAGTAGTTGCATGATCATATATTTATGCATAATAATTTTTCATTATGAATATACCTTATGAAATTTTTCTAACCCTACAACTAATGCATTTGACTTGTAGGAAAGATCGCATAAAATCGCCTACAAGCAAAGAAGCATGAGACTTGTTCTGAAGAACAAGTGACGACAATTCAAGATGAAGAATAATATGATGAATACAGTGACATCATTGATGTAGAACCTTCCAGCTATGAAAAAGTAACCAAGAAGAAAGGGAAGACCAATTCAAGAAAGAATGATGTCTATGATGTAGTATCGATACATGAAGGGAAGTTCATAGTTCCATCATGCAGTAGATGGAAACATCATTGGATACAAAGAAAGATTCGTAGCACAAGGATTCTCATGAAAAGAAGGCATAGACTACGAAGAGACATTTGTAGCCAGTGGGAGTTGAGACACATGACAGGAAGAATCATGTGTGTAAATGAAAGAAGGCCTTGTAAAAGCTCAGAAGACACCCATGGGATAAGACATACATGAGGAGCTTGATGAATATCTGAACCTTTGATACAAGGTTGAAGATGAAAGCCTATAGATGATGACAAGCTCACAAATGGGTGCGAGAAGAACTTTTGATAAGGTTCAAGATAGAGGATCTTGGTATCCAGTTACCCTAGATGGATACATAGAATATTAGTAGCAGAGGAAGCTACTTGTCACTCCGATATAGAATGTTTCAGTGCATAGAGTACGAAAGACAAAGGGAGTATGATGCTCCACTTTAGAGGGATTGACTGCATACTATTCTCAGGTTTGACGGATATATTACTGATGACTCTAGGCTTTACTGAGATTAAATAGGATTCCAACCTTTTCTTCAAGGTTGAAGGCAGAATACCAATGATGCTCTTGTTATATGTCGATGAATTGTTCCTGACAAAAAAGAGGAACTCATTAAATTTGCAAGAAGAAAACTTGGGGATGATGCACTATGTTCTAGGCATGGAGGTGTGGACAAGGGAAGTATGCAATAGAGATCTTGAAGGGGTTCAGGATGATGGACTACATGACCACACCTATGGCATTGAACCTGAAGCTATTAAGTAATGCTTTATCAGAGACGATTGATGCCACAATGTATCGTCAAATGATTTACTTGAAAAATAAGAGACTAGATATTTGATTTGTTGAGAACACATTGAGACATGTTCACCTGATGATTGCAAAGCATGCAGTTAGGTACCTAAAGGGTACAGTTCAGTATGGGATCAAGTGTGATCTCTTGGTTGAATAGGATGAAGTATTGCATGCCACTGAGTACAATCAAGGAAAAATATGTTTCCACTTGCTATTTGGGAGGTAGTATGTTTCTTTTGAAAACTACTATTTGATTTGGTTGATAAGACTTTCATTTTTGTATGATGCAGAGAGGAGTAGTGATCCAAATTGAGATCTCTCAAAAGAGGGATTTCTAGCATAGCTGATGAGACATGTTGTCTGAGCATAAATCCTAGTGAAGCTTGTAGGTTGCTCAGACGTAAATGGTCTTGTAGGTTGTCCTCAGATGTAATCAGTCCTGGAAAAGCTCACAGGTTATCCTTGGACATAATCAGCCCTGGTGTGATTCTATGCTAGAAATGGCCAAAGTGAAGTTCGAGTACTTCAAGGAGAACCTTGGTGTTCTCCAAATCGATGTTCCTTCCAAAGGGAAATGATGAGACCTAGATCCATTCTGACATGGTGAGAGGATTAGGTTCCTTCCATGGTTAGATCTAAGGGCTGAGCCATTCTATCATGGTGAGAGGATTTGGTTCCTTCCATGTCAGATGTGAGTGCTGAGCCATTCTGATGTGATTGTAGGATTGGTTCCCACATGATTAGATATAAGTGTTGAATGCCATTCTTGGAATGGAGGCACCTAGTCAATTACCGGGAATACATAGTATGGGATTGAGGTCCATTCTGATATGACAGTGGGATGTAGTATTACATGATCAGATATGATTCCAGATCCATTCTGATGTGATTGAGGGATTGCTTCCCACATGATCGGATGTAAGTGCAGAGCCTTTCTGATAAGATGAGGTCGAATGTAAGTGCAGATCCTTTCTAAAAAGATGAGGTTGGATTTAAGTGCAGAGCATTTCTAACAAGATGAGGTCATATGTGAGTGCTGGGCCTTTCTGACATGGGTTTTGGATGTGTTCCTCCCATGGTCTGATGTGAGTGCTGGGAGTGCCTTTTTGACATGGTTCTTGGATGTGTTCCTCCCATGGTCAGATGTAAGTGTTGGGCAGGACTTTCTGACATGGTTCACTCGATGGTCAGATATAAGTGTTGAAGATGATGAAGACCTACATGAAAAAGGGTTGTCTTTGTATAACTTCCTGTGACGAGAAGAATGAATAGATAGCACCATTTGATTGAGATAGCAGAAGTAGTAATGATGATGATGATTCAGTGATGATCTAGCTTGTAAATTGTGTCGAGATAATACCTTCCTAGTTAAGAGGGAGTGTTGATGTATTTGTAACTTTGAAATTTATTCACTTGTATATCTTATGTATTGTACCCCAATGTTTATTTCGGGAAGTATCTATAATGTAATTGAGTCATGGCATACCCTCATGTTGCGATCGAGAGATTCAATAATGTAACAAGTCATGTAAAGTCATTGAGGTTAACCCTCAATTGTAAGTTGAGGCAATAGCCCCCACATTTGTGTCAAGGTTAACCCTCCTTGTTGATCGGAGGGAAAATTCCCCATAGTTGTGGGGCACTAGGGTTATTGGACTCTCCTAGAGATGTCGTCTCTAGCAAGTAATTGTTAAGTGGGGATGACATGTTAAAATGGACATTAAGTGAATGAAAGAATATAAATAGAGAGTGAGCCTCTCTATTTATCATACACACACTCACTCATTGGGGCGCATGAGTGAGAGAGGAGAAGCTCTCTCAAGTGTGAGAGAGAGAACAAGCTGTGAAGATAATCCTTTTTTTTCGGGTTTTACTGCTGCCATTGGTGCTAATTCTATCTCTGAGGAAGTTGCAGGGTTTTATCCTTTATGGTTTCCCCGTAGGAAAATTCTTTGTGTCTCTTGTCTCTTGTGTTTATTGTTGTGCATGTTATTCTCTCAGATAATATCCTAAGATAATGCTAGCTTGAATGATAAAAATCTAACAACTTTTTCTTCCAAATCTTCACATCTCTTTCTCCCTTCTAATAACTATTTTTTTAGAATATATTCTATTTTCTTTTCCTCTTCTAATTCCATTTTTAACAAGGAAATATCTCCACTTGGTTCTTTACAAATCTTTTCATACTGCATCAATAATTGTTTTTGTTTCATCTTATTTAGTCTGACTCTGTCAATCTCCTCCAAAGCACTGATTAGTTCACCTTCCATATCAACCATATTCTATGTCCATAAGCATAAAGTTATTCAATTCATATTAAGAAGATGAATCATTGTATGTTTCTTCTGAAGAATAAATATCATTTACACAAAATATTTTCTTTTTATATTTAGACTCTTTATTGTATTTATTGACTGCAAATTTTTATTCATCATCAGAAGTATGCCTCTTTTTCTTGCGGGGACATTTAGATGCAAAATGGCCTATTTTATCACAGTTAAAAAATTTAAAGGGCATCTTGCCTTTGTATTTACCTGATCCTTTCTTCATCCTCCTTACAAATTTTTCCTCAGTCACATCCATTTCAGAATTATTGTTCTTATCTGCTTTAAAGGATGCTTCTCTAGTGGTGTATTTATCTTTAAGAATCCTCATTTCATAGGTTTTTAGAGTGCATAGGAGTTGGTCGACAAGCATAGTTTTAAGATCACTCAATTCTTCTATTGCAGAAACTTTGGGATTAAATATTTCAGAAAAAAATCTTAAAATTCCTTGAACTAAGGATGCTTCATCAATATTTTCACTAAGACCCTTCATAGCATCCACATTCTCTTCTATTCTTAAGAAATATTTATTGACATTCTCATCCTCATTCATATTTATTTGTTCAAATTTTAGTCTATATGGCTGTAGTTTGGCATCCTTTACTTTCTCATTTCCTTCATAACTACTTACAAGTTTATCCCACATCTCTTTCATAGATTCAAGATGCATCACCTTAACAAACACATCCTATGCAATACCACTTAGGATAGTGTTCATTGTTATTGCATTAAAACTAAATTCCAACTTGTCATAGTTGTAGGCTAGCACAAATGGCTTTACATAGCTAGTGTCTACTACATCCCAAACATTAGCACCTATGAACATTATATAGGTTCTCATTCTAACCTTCCAAAAGGAAAAATTCATTCCATCAAACAGAAGAACCTTATTGGATGAAGTCCCTTCATAACTTTTCATGTTTAAGCTTACAGGTCTACCTTTAAAAAAAAGGATCCTGCTTTGATAGAAATCGTTTAAATTATTCAAATAACTAAGAGGGGGGGTGAATCAGTTATTTGTAAAGCTTAAACCATTTTCAATATTTAAACCATTATTTTTTATTACAAATTTACATTTATGATAATGCAACAATTATAATAGAAGGAATGATGATCATCAATCACACACGCATGATAGAGATAGAAAAATATTCATGTTTATTTGAGAACCTACTCAAATGAGGCTGCAACCTCTATTTACAAATTCCTTCTAGTGGAGAGCAGCAACTGTTATGTTTTTCCTAGCACCCACTAAAATAAAATTCTCCAAATACTACTAGATGGAAGCACCAACTTCCACTTGTATAGGATCCAACTTGTACAAATAAGACAACATTTATTTCCTAGCACCACCTTACCACCCTTCTTCATTATATTTAAACATGTTCATTACAATATGTAGAAAAAAATATATAGCAATGCATACCAACTTTGTTCTGATATACTTATGGATTTTCTTATGAACCTTTGTTCCCCTAATTGTCTCTATTTTGGATATTCTTGAAAGAACTTAGAGTCGTATTTCATTCTGCAATCCTCACTTCAATGACAGTCCATGCAACAGGTCTCTACCTATAGAGAGCATACCTACTTCTCTTCACCTTCACCTTCTTATACTTATCAATATTTGAACCCTTCACTTGTTCATATGCTTGACTGTTCATTTTCATAACTCATGAAAATTGTTTGATTGCTGATATAACCAAGCAGTGCCAAAATTAAATCATCAACATGATTTTAGTTCATGTGGTAGAAATATAAGGGTGCCAAAGATCTACAACCAGAATGAATTTCACTAGTGAAAGAGCATGGGGGATAAAATGGAAGTTGAGTTGCAAAATATGAAACCAATCACTTGGATTAGGATCAACATCAACGAAGAAGATTAATCACCAAAACAGATCAACAACTATGAGTTATTTCACAGGGAGAAGTAGCATTGATTAATAAAATCCTGATGTGCATGAAATTTATATCAAATCCGCCTTATGATATTTAAGGTCCACCGTTGATCTAGATCTGATGGTCCTCATATATTCCACAGATTCAAGTAGTAGGTGAGATAACACTAGAGATGTGAGAGAAATTTTAATGCAATTTAGTTTTTTTCTATTTGGAGTCCATCATTGATCGAATTTGGAAAAGATCCAATGCCTAAGGATGATTTTGATCATTGAAATAGCTGGAGTTTAAACACATCGGTTGGACGGAAAATTACTATGAAATCGAGTTGACCACGGAATTCGAGTTCGCTCTTTTTTTAGCGCTTCCTTGGACATTGGTCAGGTTGCTTAGATTTAGTGGTTCTCCTAAATTAAAAACCGACTAAATTGTGTGACATTCGATGTAAAGACTTCTTAAAAGAGGATCCTAACATCTAATTTCCACCTTCCAATTTCCTCCTTCCACATTTTACATTCCGTTGGCGGACACTAGGTTGTGGAAACCCATATTATTTTAGACTTTGATTTCTCATCTTCCACACTACACCTTCTGTTTTCTACCTTCCTATTTCCACCTTCTGCATTCAATTTGTGGACACCGGGTTGTGTAAACCCATATTATTTTATTAATTTATTTCTCATCTTCCGCATTCCACCTTCCATTTTTTGTCTTCCTCTTTTCGCCTTCCTCATTCCGTTGGTGGACTCTAGGTTGCAGAAACCCATATTATTTTATAATTTAATTTCTCATCTTTCACATTCCACCTTCCTCTTTTATTTTGAACCGTTGATGTTTTTTCCGGTTCACTCTTGAACATCAGATCTATTCATCATATCTTGTTTCAAACTTTTTGGGTTTACTCCTAACCGTCAGATCTCTATAAAAATCGTCGATTCTTTTGAGTATTTTTCTTATTCGTCTAAGTCCTCTATTTTTTTTTGTAAATAAAAAATTATATTACTTTCAAGGATCAACATTACAAATTAGATATCATCTATGTTTATCAAAATTACAAAGTGTCCCTGACACCTTCCGGTTACAGACCTATTCTCCCTTCCCACAAAATTAAAGAGATTCCCCATTCCTCCTATCAACATCCATCACCTAGATCCCCTACAAAATTACAGAGACTCCCTTCCCAAAATATTATAGAGATTCTATTCACCTTAAGTATCAAAAGAGCCTTACAATAAGACTGCACAACATAAATGCTACTACTGCTCAACACTATGAAATCCCCTATACTTGTCGATACAAAAAAAACAAGAAGCATAAATAGAGAAAGAGCAACAATCAAATCCGATCTTATGGGGAAAAACCCAACATGGGACAAACAACAGAGGCCGAAACAGTAGTTCCATTCTGGGGGGTAGCTCCACTCTGGTTTCCTGAATGATCTCCACAGAGCGCTTTGCCGCAATAGCTACCCTTCGCCCTTGGACGAGTGTATTCCTCTGGTCCTTGCGCAACTGGATACAAGGGGATTCCAAACTTAGCAGCAATAACATAAATATTCTAGTGCATATGGTGACATTCATTGTTATGGCCCTACCAAGTCTTCACCAGTTCTTCGTCCCCTTCACAATTGGATTCTTTTACAACTAAGGAATGTCCAACCAAACTCATATTCACCTAATAAATCATCAATAGGAGGTCATAGGCCAAGTCTCTACCTACCATGGTTCCTGGGTCGAGGACCCATTCCACCACCTCCTTGCATAGGTCCTCCTTCGGCATGCACTTAACCTCTTCCCACAGATCCCCTCACACCTTCTCAACTTTCAAATGAATTCCTAACAGAACATGCTCCTTGTAAAATTCCACTGCATCCTGGGCTTAAAGTTAATCCCTTGTTGCTACATGAGTTTGCCTCATAATTCCCTTTCCCTTTCATCCCGGGCTAGCAGGAACTTCACCAGAGCCCAAATCCACCTTAACCTACTGCTTGGGAGCCATATAATGGGGGGAGGGGAGGAAGAGCTGAAACTGAGAGTGGAGCAGAGACTCGCCGTGAACAACAAAAACCCAGAGGAAAACCCGATATGAAACAAAAATATGAAATGCCAAAACCTCACAATCAGGAAGGATGATGGGTGGTCGGGCCAACCCAAAATAAAAAGAGAGGGGAAACATGATTTCCCTCTTTTCCCAGTATATCACTTGCATCATACTAATCATCATAATGAGATCCCTCATACCCTTACCTACTGCGTTCATCCTGACTGATTTAAAAACCCGATCCTTCCATCGATCTTACCCCATCTTGACCGTCTCGTCATTCCCTATGAAATAAACCAAAATGATTGCAAAGGACAACTAGCATATCGTCTGGTCAGTTAACCAAAACACCTCATGTAGCATTTATCAAGATCTATCTTGGGAATTCTTGCACATCCTGTCACCATCTACAATACCATCGTCCAGACGGGCCACCTGTGGCCTACTTTCAAGGTCCCTATCTGCCACTTGTCTACATTGCAGGGCCCACACTTCCACCCTAAACTCCTACAACATGCCACAACAGAAATCCATGACACCCTACACACCAAAAGTAGCTAATAAGTTGACCACCTGGTTTGCATCGCATCTGACATGCCTGAAGGAAACCACTATGTGAGAAAGAAGCAAGGAACGAAGGTAGTCTAGTCTGTTGGCTACGCGCCAGCTAGAGGAAAATTTTTCATGGGCCTGTCCACTCACCATCCATTTAGCCATCTGGATTAAAATGCTCATCTCCCCCTTAATGATCATAGAGAAGTATCCACCTCTGATCAAAATTTTGAAACCATGGATCATACCTTCTAATTCGGCTGAGTTGTTAGTGTCAGTGCTGATTTCTCCAATGAAAAGGGTTTTTATCCATCCATTGTTATCTTGACATAGCCTACCATAGCTCGTAGGCCCAGGATTTCCCCTGGAAGCCCCATCGAAGTTAAGCTTGAACACTTGAGGAGGTGGGATGGAATAGGAGGTCATACTGGAAGGCTTGAAAATCTTGTCACGTCTTCGCAGGACAACCATATAGGATATATCAAGTCCCCAATTATCAACAATATGCCTTTCCTCTACAGGGATTAACTTTTCTTGATCATGCCACTACATACTCTGGATTGAGGATAGCAGGTTATCCTTCACCATCTTTCAGACCATTTTTGTGTCACTACGTTTATGCCTAAATATCCTAGCATTCCACTCTTTCCATATACACCACATGGCCATGCCTAGGAAGGCATACCACAAGGTTTGGATGATTTGGTTCTTAAAATATTTGGGGTGCCATTCTTTCAAGATTTGGACCGATTGACCTCTCCTCTTGTCACCTCTCCTGAACACCATCGCTCCTTTGTCCCATATGGTAGATGCAAAGGGGAAACTATCCAAAAGATGACCCATGGAATCCTCTTCCTGATAACATAGACAACACTAAGAAGGTCCATGAACACCTCATTCTCTAAGGTTCTTGCTGGTCAAGATTCTTCCTCTAACCACCAGCCACACGAAAAATGCCACCTTGGGCCATAGATTCGAGGTCCATATCTTCCTCCATATTCCGTCAGCCTCCTTCTAGTGGCCCAACCTGATATTGTAAGCTTCCTTTATGCTAAAGGACCCCCTATATGTGTATCCCAAACTCAGTATATTTGGGCCTTCCTTAACCTTAACAAAGATCTTATGCATTTCCTCCTAGAAGGAACCCCAATCCTCATCACTTGTAAGATCCAGTTTCTCTTGAAATTCCCATTGTCGTTGTCCTTCTAAATTTCGGATCATCCAATATTGGCCCACCTGAACCTTATCTTCTTTGAGGGTGTTTTCCTTAAATGTATCTGTTGGGCACTGTTTTGACCTCTTTTTGCCACTTATATATATCTTTCATTCCCCTTCATAAAACCTTCATATTGATTAGAAAAGATTTAAAGTTCACCCATGAACCTTGGTTAAGAGGTATAATGTCATTGCTTTCTAATAAATTGAGTTTTGAGACTTTTTAAGCATTTTAACTAAGATTTTTACTTAGATTATGGAATGTACTAACTTCCGTATTATCTCCAAGATTGAGCATTTGCAGGCCAGCTAGGCGGGAACTGGAAGATAGAGAAAAGATCCTCAGTGTCCAAGGATGGATGAGCATTCAATGGATAGGTGATGTGGCCTTTACAGATGTCAAGTCAACCTCAGTCAAAGGCGACCACATGTGTTCCCACTCAGCATAAAAGAAGGGGCAGTTTTGATTTTGTTGAGTTTCACGATTCTGAAGGAGGATCTCAATGGCCATGTTCATTAATTAGTTTACAGGATTATAGCATTTCCAGTTTTCTTTTGAATTTGTATAAGTACTTCACAAAACAATGAAGAATTATCACGATTTGGGAGAAACGTATATTGTTTCTGAACTGCGTGGTTTCATTACTGTGTAATCGATTTGATGGTGAATACATTCAGAGTTTAAGTTTTGTAATTTTTCAAATGTGTGTGTGGACGAGGCATTGGAGGGCCCCCATTTTTGAGTTCGCACATTCTTTTCTTGCCGGTGTAGCAATTTGGGTGATTGCAGCGATTTGATTTGATGCAAGTTATTTAAATCGTGCCATTGGTATGTGTTAATCCCTGTAGTATCTAGTTTATTTTTGTAGAACGAATTCAGCTAGTTTTTAATCAATTTCATAAAAAGATCTGTTATCTTGTTTAATGGTTCAAGATGCTATTCCATGGTGCTGCATATCACTTGCGTTGTTTGATAAACTCGGTTCTTTTACTGGTTAAATACTAAAGGCATTGATGGTTCAGACCACGATTTCTGTATACTATATATTGCTATTTATTCAATGGTGAAGTGTTAAAGAACAATTATAAATTATGAACACTGTCTTGTAAGGGAATTTAATGGTTAACTGTTCACTCAGTGCTGGAATATTAGGCAGAACCTTGTAGTCTGTATGTTAGGGTTAGAGTTGTTGTTTAAATGCTTTTACTATCTCAGTTCTTTCATCAATAGATTGCTTCCATAAATAGATTGCTGTGTACTTGAAAGGAAACAAATGAAGTTATCCCTGTAAAAGGATTTTTGTATCTTTAAGTTATAGTATTTTTCATCTGACAGTAGATTCAATTCACAGATAATTAAATTGTCCAAACAAGTCTAGCTCTAAGTCCTAAAATTTGGATATGCCTCTAAGCTTACTGACCCGAATTGATATAAATTTAAGTTCTGATTCACATTGGTAGATCAGAGCTCAACATTTTGGTGCCATTGCTGGGGAGGCATTATAGAAGCAGGCTTAGGAACTTTAGTTTTCTGATAAAAACAAAAATTTCAACCAAAAACACAGAATAGGTTTTACTTTTATGTCAAGACTAAGAGACGAGAAAGGAATATTTCTTAAAAATGTTGATGTATATGTAACTTCAGAATGTATTCTTCTATGTATTTTATATATTGTAACCCGATGTTTATTCCGGGATGTTTGTATTATGTATTTGAGTCATATTGTCTTACCTCGATGTTCCGATCGGGAGGATTATTAATGTAAACAAGTCTTGTCAAGTCATTAGGTAAGTCCCCACAGTTTCGGGGCACTTGGGTTATTATACACTAATTAAGGTGTAGGCTCGAGTAAGTAATTGTAAGTTAAGCCTACATGGTTGAGTGCACTTCAAGTCAACAGAAGAATATAAATGGAGAGTGAGAGTCTCTCTATTTATCACTTGTGAATTACATCACTTTCTCTCTCAAGTGTGGCGCACCTTTGGAGAAGGAAATACTTTGGCTTGACAGAAGACAGAAGGTTGCTATTGTGTTGGGAGGTCATCTTATTGTTTTGGGTTTCACATCTTGTGGTGATTCTATCTTAGAGGAAGTTGAGGGGTTTTCTCCATTTATGGTTTCCCCTATCAAAACTCTTTGTGTCTCTTGTCTCATGTTATGTGCTTATGTTATTGCTGTGCTTGTTATTCTCTCAGTGAAAAGATCCTAACATAATGCTAGCTTAAATGTTGAAAAACTAACATGGTATCAGAGCTAACCTAAGAAGAAGACATTGTGCAGCTACAGAAACTAGGGCTTCCTATTTTGTGGATCTTCCTCCACACATTTTCAGCAAAAGTATGCTAGGATGACTCTCCATTGAAGGGTGCATCTCTCTGTCGATGCGGAATCCAATTTCAAGCATTTTCAGTTTCGATGCAGAAATTAGGGATTTCTACAGAAGAGGAATTTTTGAGTGAGACCAGCATAGGATTTTTCTCCTCATCAAAACCGAAGTTTAGAGACCTGGATCAATAAATTTGGTTGGGTGAAACTCCGGGAAAGTCAAACCCTAGTTTGACCCTGAGCTAGGAGAAACCCTAAATACTAAAACTGCTAAGTTTTGGTACAGTCGCTATATTCTGAGATTGGAGAAGTCTCAGAAGCTGAAACTTTCCGGTGCCGAATATAAAATTTTGATGAACATTGTGTCCAAAGTTCAGCCTCTGAATCGCTATATTCTGGGAGATATGATCTCTCCAAGTTAGGGTTCCATCCTCTTCTAGAAATCATCCATAAACAGGACACCTGGGGAGATATACAATATATTGGGCTAAAAAGGTCCAAATGGAATTCCGGAAGATGTTCTAGAAATTTCACAGACTATAATTTCTGTGGTAGGAATTTTAGACTCAGAATATGAACCAGTGACACGTGACATTCCGTACAACGTTGCTGTTCTGAACAGTCCAGTATCAGGTCACCTTGGGAAAAGGATCATAAATCCCAAATGGTGAAACCAATTATGATGAAACCTGTAGTGTTGGATCAGGAACATGCGGTTTTACCTCTGTGAGAAATGTCAGACACAGAGGATCAGAAATTTTGGATATATCATAGAAACAGTAACAGGCATTTCTGCAGAAGAAATCAGAAAATTAGGGCTTCCTGTTCCGGGAGTTTCCCTCCACTGTTTTTAGAAAAGGAGTACATTGGACAGCTCCATTTGAAGAGATATATATGTTCATACAATCAGATCTGAAATATTCCAAGTTTTAAAAATTAGGGTTTCTGTGACAAACCCTAGATCAACGAACTCCGGGACAAGGATGGACACCTCAAATCGGTAAGATCTAATCCTTTGCTATTTCCATTTGAGGTTCTCATTTCAAAGTGATCTATCACATCAGCTTGATGATAAGCTTGGTGAAGTTGACAACTTCCAAGCATAGAAGTAGTTTATCTCTTTGGATTGGACACCTACATGAGTATAGAGGTTCCAGTTTCAGAGGGAGACGAGGCCAAAGAAGACATCATGCTCATGCTGCAGAGGATGATGAACCATCCAGAAAGAGATCCAGATATGAAAGTGAATATTCTTCAAGCAAGGATGAATATGTTCTAATATCATCTCTCATAGGTAACATTACTCATGGAAGTGATGATTGGCTTATAGATAGTGGGGCTTCCAAACATATGATGGGATTCAAGGAATCCTTTGTAAGACTATCAGAACATGAATCACCTCACAAGGTGAAACTTGTAGATGACTTACCAATATCCAATAAAAGGTAGTGAGAAATCTTCATACAAGCTAGACTCTGGAATGCAGGTTTCATTCATAGATGGTAAAATCATCATGTGGCCAAAAGGAAAGACTATCGATGATGCGGTAGTGATTGGAGAACAAGAAGGAGGCTTGTATAAATTGAAGGGATATCCAGAACAAGCCTTGATCCATGACATAGTAGAGCCAAATGAGCTTTGACATAGAAGGCTTGCACATGTGCATTACAGAGCACTACCTATTGCAAGCAAAGTTGTTGAAGGTCTTCCTGAATCTCAAGCTATTTGAAGGGAAGAACAAAATCAGAATATGACCTAAAGAATCCAGTTGAAGAATGTGAAGATTTAGAATGCAGAGACCATGCAGTCATAAGAGTCTCTCAAATCAAAGAACAACTTGAAGAGTTAAAAGAAAAAGTGAAGAATGCAAAAGTGGTGATGGCCACCTTGAATGGCCTCCCAGGATCATAGAATTCATTCATTCAAGGAATGTGTTCCAGAAGGAAGTGATTACTTTCAGAAGACTCCGTGAAGAAGAAGAAGCTTGAATCATAAGAAGAGAAGAGAAGATGGGAGAAATTGAAGATCAAGCTATTTCCATCCAAAGAAGATCCCTCAAGCAATGAGGAATATGAAGAACTCAACTCTTGAAGAAATTCTTATCCACCTTAGCTTTTGG
>LPNX010885954.1:0-7500 GCA_001517045.1 Pseudotsuga menziesii
TTTCATTTTACATTGTAAATCATTTTTATTGTTGTTGCCAATAAGAAATATACTATTACACTACATTATTTTTATTTGGGTTGTTTTCTATTAAAAGCATTTTTTATCAAATTCATAATTTTGAAATGTAAATATGTATATGTGTACTTTTGTATGTATGCATATATGTGAAATTGGATGTATATGTACTTATGTAATTGTGAAATGACTAATATATGTTTCCAAATCAAATGAAAAATATATCCTGAAATTATGATTAATATAATTTTTCAAATAAAATGACTTTTAGTATTAAATGGTAAGAAATTTAATTCATTTTAAAATTAAATATAAGAAATTTTGTCATTAATGAATTTTAACTAATACTCTGTAAATAATAATATCTAAATACCAACCTATATGCATGTAACATATAATTCTATTTCCAAATATGATTTTGATGAAATAAAACTTATAGCAATAACACTAAACATTTGTATTTTTCAATAATGCTTTGTGTTGCAAAAAGAAAAGGAAAAGCAAATTACAATATTTTATTTTTCTTTGGGTTGCTCTCTATGAGCATTTTTTATATTAAATTTATAATCGTAAAATTTATGTATGTGTGTATACTATATGTATGTACAATATGCGTGGAAGTATTTATGTATGTATGAATGAAATCTTGAAATTGTATTTTATTCAAGATTTTTGTTCCTATGTATTGTTCGTAAGATTTAATGCTAAGTGTAAAGTTTTGTAAAGAGTAATGGTGATTTTTATGGTTGNCATGAATTTGTATTTTATTCAAGATTTTTGTTCCTATGTATTGGTGGTAAGATTTAATGCTAAGTGTAAAGTTTTGTAAAGAGTAATGGTGATTTTTATGGTTGTAGACTGTAAATATTGAATTATTCCCATGTATTGTTTGTAAAATTAAATGGCCATAAATCATTCTTTTATAATTGGTAATTGCAAACTTTTGTAAAGAGTAATTCTGAATTTTAGCGTTGTAGATTGTAAATATTAAATTATAATTAAACATAATGGATTTTAAATTTCAAATGGAAATGGGATAAGTAACATGAACATAAGATAAAATTGTAGCTTCAATTTGTAAAACATAAATTCAATTTCTGTAACTATAAACTATACGATCATCAACATAAACATGGACATAAAATAAAACAACATACATGAACATAATATATATAGCATGTTCACACTCATCATCCAAAACATACACCTAAATTGTATTACCTCACTCATATAAACATAAGATAAATTTAACATGCATGTACATCTACATAAACATAAAGATAACATAAATAAATCATGTCGACAAAAACATAAGATGGTATATATATCCATGAAAAAAAATATAATATCAAAACGTACAAAGACTTAAGTCCACAAAAAGTATATACCCTAATCCTCAAGACTCACAAAGACTCAAGTTCTTGCAACACATGAACAAGTCTCATACCCTAATCCCAATGATGAGATGTGTGGCCATTCCCACCATTAGTATCATTTGCACTAGACCTCTCGTGCAAGAACTATAGTGACATGTGATGAAAAATAACTTCAGTAGATGCAAACTACAAAAATTATAATTTCAAACTCTATTTAAGTTAGTTAGATTTTAATACTTGCAATTTACAATATGACATAATGTTAAAAATTTAAATAGTTGGATCAACTTACCTAAATTGATTCCATACAGAGTTTGTCCAAATCATGTTGTGTCGCATCTACAAGACTTTGCTGATTCGATGGAACCTTTCCCTGATGATACTGAGTCATGGCCTCCCACTCAACTGTGAACATGATGGAATTCTCAACACCATGGTGTACAACACATTGTGTATTTTCACTGTCATGTATGTAATCGATAAATGAAACATAAGTGAACTCACGGAAAATAAACACTAACTTGAGTTCTATAAATTCAAATAAAACATAAATTACAACCCCTCCTCGACATGCCACTAATGGTAAGAACATGACAGATACTGCGAATGTTTCTCCTCTACATTCCCTTTACAGTTTTATTGTACAATTTTACTAAGTGACNAACACCTCCTCGACATGCCACTAATGGTAAGAACATGACAGATACTGCGAATGTTTCTCCTCTACATTCCCTTTACAGTTTTATTGTACAATTTTACTAAGTGACATAATAAAATTCGCGATAAAATAATTGCAATTATATGCATCTATGTAATTTATGAAGTTAGGATGAAGGAACTAGTGTATTTACCACATGGTCATCATCGGGGGAAGCAAAGGATGGTGCATTGTTTGCAAATTAGAATTGCGTACATCCATAAATATGCTCCTCTAAATAGAGAAAGAAAAAATGAATTAGTATTCTTTTATATGTATGTCTATCTGAAAGATGCAAATTTTAGAGATGTATAATGAAAAAACTAAAATATATAAATATACCTGCACTCTCGATGGTGGTCAACATCTCTCATATAGTCGATAGTGGAAGTATTAGTCACTAATAGCATACAAGATAAAATCATCATGCTCAATCTTACTCACGATTGACTCATCGATCCTTTATAACTCACGAACTATGGGTCAGGACGTAGTGGAAACTAAGACACTACCCAATGCAATTCAAATTGTTTGCCTTTTTATGTTTATTTTGTGCATAAAAGAATTGACATTTCTATGTATCGAATATTTGGTTTGATTTCTTGTCATAGGTTTAAAATTAGTAAGCAGATATGATGTATGAATACATTATAGATTTACGTTGTTTAACACTCTATACTCTGCACACTATGTTCCTAGTTGACATACGGCTTTAGGAGTATGATTTCCAAATGAAAATGCCATCTGTGTTTTGAGTTTTCTTAAAAACCAAATTGATTTGGAATCGATAAACCCTATATGGTTGGTGCAGATCTTCGAATGGCTGGTTATCGTAAATCACACTTGTGTAAATAATTTTAATTTTTTAGCATTTCATACATAAATCTGGTTACAGGTGTGTAGATGTTACTCACAGTTACCTTTAGTTTTGCAGGGGAAATTCGACACGTACAAATTAAATTTTGTTACTTGTCCACTATTGCAACTTGATCGCTACGATTGGTCAATTGTTAATAATATTTACAATATCTTGATACACATGATTGTTTAATTGCCTTCTATCTAATTCATATCTAGACTTCAATGCCTGTAAATTCCTTTGGATCAGAGTATACCGTGATTTGGTTATAAATTATATACTTTAGGTCTGATAATGTTTGATGCCCAATCTTGGTAATGCAGTGTGTGGGCTTGAATAGATCCAATAAACGATGCCATGAAAATTACTGGTAAAGAATTGGACTTGCCTTAGGTCTGATAATGTGTCAAGGTGTCCAAATTTTGCTAATGCATTAATTTGGGTGGGCTATATATAACAAACTTTTGATAGCATTTATATGACGCGAATGCTTGATGGGTGATTTAGTTTGAGCAGATCTAAAGGGAAGTTATTGTCTTTCAATTATTTTGCTAGTTGAATTGTTTTGATTGAATTCTAAAGGATAGAGAGTAAGATATTTATTTAAAAATCATTATAGCTCAGATATTTAAAACTCAACTTTAACAATCGAGCTGGAGATGTAACGTCTGAGTCTTGAGAAGCTACTATTAATATTTGAAGATGGTAAGTGAATGAATGATGCATAATAGTATGGAATAACTTGCAGGAGTATGTGTGGAAATCCACCCATTGAAATGGACTATTTGTTTCAAAATTCACTCGCTTAAATAACGGAGATAAAACACCCAAGAACGAGTGTTGTTTTATTTTTATCTTATTATAAATTTTGTATTCCAAGGTTTTTCTCAAACATGGATTAATTGTGGATTGTGGTGTTATGTACTGACATTGCAGGGCTTTACTATGATTCTAACCATCTCACGATCAACGTAAGAACATGGATTTTAATCCACTTGCAATTAAGTAATGGTTTATTCTAAATGAATTACGAGATTGTATGAACCATGCATGATGGTAAGCGTACAATCACTACAACTTAGGAAATGTTGATTAAATCAATAAAAATTATGTTTGTCGATGGATTTTAATTATATTAACCGCGAATCCAATGTCATGAATCAAGACAATGATAGTGAAGTCATTTTAAGCACCAAAGAATGTGTGTCACAAATAGTCAAAAGTTGTAATTAACATTAAAAACGAATAATGAAAATACATGCTGCAGGAGCACAATGGTGTTAGACAAGTGATTACTGTGTGAGCAAATTGGTGTTAGGCATACATGCTGTGGGAGCAAATTGATTGCCGTGTGAGCACATTGGTGTTAGGCATATGATATGGCAAGAAAAATTGATGATCTAACTCTACCTTACTTTTGGGTAGGAAGGAATTCCTGAACTCAAGTGAGGTGGCTTGAGGGGAAAGCATATAAGAGTTATGATATCAATATTAATACCTAGGCAAAGCCAGATATCTGGAAGACAGGATGCTATTTGATGTCACTGAGGAGAAAACTTTTCACTAGCTATCAAAAGGGAGAGTAACCTGAGATATAGCCCAGAACTCCACACAAGAATTTACAAAAGAAATCCAAGGAGATTTTGATGATCAATAAGGGTGTTGGGGAATATTTTCATCTCCATGTTATAATGAATGAAAAATGTGTTAATTTTCTAAGTAATCAAGCTCTTGAATGTAAGACCCGAGTAGGCAAAAACTCCCTAAAAGGACCAGAGGAATGGGAATTTTGAACATTCTAATTGAAAATGATGAGAAAATATGAATTATCTATGAGTGAATTACATTATTGATGCAAGGATTAATGTTAGAAGATGTTCCATAAATCGCAATTTTTGGTATTGCAAAAAGGATCCGTTGTGTATTGTGTCGTGGGCATCGTAAGGGATAATTAACACTATACACTTACTTGATTGAATTACTTAGGTGTCCTACCTAAAAATCTATAGGTATATTTAGTTAACGGCTGATCTCAAGCATGTCATTATATGACATTCGAAATAACCTACCCATAAGAAACGGATACGTATCGTTTTAATCGAATGAATACTACAAATCATATTATGGGAAATGGCTCCGTATACGTTTTTGAAAAAATGTAGGGATTAAAGGACCTCAATATACCTACACAACAAAAATATTATTAGGAAATATAAGAATAAAAGGTGCATGTATGTTTGATAGACTTGGAGGGTTAAGTGGTCAATCCAACATAAATTCTCTCATCGGACCTCCCCTTACTCAAGAATTCGAATACTTTCAGACACAACTTGTTTCATTTTGTACATCCAGGTCTTGTTCTAGACACGATGCTGGGTTTATACTTGAGTAAGTCAATCTATCCATGACCCTACCTTTGAATGTAAAGGAGTTCTATTAATTATATTCTTACCCAAGAATCATGATATATTTTGGGTTCCTCTAATAATTAGCACTCGCTCACTATATTGATGCAGTAATAACTGCACTACAAAGGTAACCGACTAGATAATCGATCTCTTACCTTTCAGATTCCAAAACGCAGGGCTCAAACCTAGTTTTATGCCAAGGCTAGCTACACTATATTTATCTAAAAAAATCCTTCTTACAAAGGAAATGAATTTTAACTATTTTAAATATGAAAATGGGTCTTATGCTCCACACCATCCGTTGTTTTGATTTTTGCTCGAAATAAGGTTCAAGGGTGTTGTCTTGGAACATGGGCATGCGCTGATGCACAATCATGGACTCCTTTAAGGACACTTTAGATGCCACATAATACTGGAATAAATGGAAAAATCTGATTTTAGGTGACAATTAGGGGTACTTCCCTAACTTATTTGAAGATGAAGTAAAAAGAGAAAAGATAGATAATTGAATCAAATTTCATAATATATAGCATTTGTGCAGAGAAAATGTGTGCAAATGATTATAAAATTAGATTCCGTGAAAGTGGGTTTCCAAAATTTCAGCACATCTTAACATATATGTTTGTGCGGGTGCAACAATATATGAGGTAAATGATGTCCATTTGGGATAAAATATTGTATACATATAAAGGACATATGGGCCTAGTGCAACACTATTTATTCAGAAATTTTCATGAATTATTTTTTTTATTATTAATTATTGAAACCAGAAAAGCTTGAAATTAAAACCTTATGTGCGGGTGCAACACTTTAGGGGAAAAAATTGATAAAATCCTTGATTTCTTAATATAAGATCACAGAGCGTGATCTCTTCTAGTGCACCATATATTTTTTATGGGAAATGGTGATGGAAATCAAAAGTTATATAACAAAAAATCGATGTATGTATTTTCAAAAACTAATGTGTGTCATTTAGAAAAATAATTATAAATAAATAAACATAGTTTTGAAGGAAAAAATTATATATTCAGAATCGTCATTTCGTACTCTACAATATCGTACATTTTCATAAAAAAATATTGTGTATGTCATATCAAAACAAGGGATCTAATCTGAACATATTGATAGAGTTCTAAAAGACAAGCAATAGCCTTGGTTGATTTGTCCTAGCCAATAGGTTTGGTATTCTGAAGCTGCTTCCAAACCTAATGCCAAACCTTAATCCCGCCAATTATTTAAATTTTCCAATAACGCATATGCGATATGGATAAGCTATATCGCATGTGCGTTATATCGCATATGCATTATATCACATATGCGATACATAGAATTACATTTAGACCTAATTTATGTGGTATGGCTTCTAGATTCACAATGTCACTAGCTACTTTGAAGTTGTATGGGTGGTGGGTTACCGCTATAGATTACTTCATGGAAGTTCTTTAATGCTGCTAGCATAATTGAACTAGGTAAATTCTAATGGTGCTATATAGGTAAATTTAAACTAATTTGGTTTTGTCCTAACGCATCATTGTTCACCACCCTCATCCTCATCATCATCACCACCCTCATCCTCATCATCATCATCATCACCCTCATCCTCATCTTCATCATCATCACCATATAGTCATCCTCCTCCTCCTCCTCCTCATCATCATCATTGTTCATCATCATCGTCATCACCATCACCCTTATCAGCTTCATCATCATCATCATCACCCTCATCCTCATCTTCATCATCATCATCATCATCATCACCCTCATCCTCATCAGCATCGTCATGGTCATCATCGTCATCATCATCAGATGTCATCGTGCCCTCATCCTCATCCTCCTCCTCCTCATCATCATCATCCTCATCCTCCTCCTCATCATCATCAGCATCACCCTCATCCTCATCAACTTCATCATGGTCATCATCATCATCATCCTCATCCTCATCCTCATCATCATCATCGTCAACCTCATCATCATCATCACCCTCATCCTCATCATCATCATCCTCATCCTCATCCTAATCATGATCATCATGCTCATCCTCATCATCATCATCATCACCCTCATCCTCATCACCATCATCATCATCGTCCTCATCATCACCCTTATCATCATCATCATACTCATCATCCTCCTCATCATCAC
>LPNX010885954.1:14041-25319 GCA_001517045.1 Pseudotsuga menziesii
GATTTTCTGTAAGAGATATTAGAGGCAAGTAAGAGCCGTTACTGATGGAGGGGGAGTGCTTTTAATTATCGGGGGGCGTGATTTTCTGGGGGGGTATGGATTCTTAAGAGAATATCTAAACCTGCTAAGGGGGGAGTTCCGGGTTTTTAAGAGGAAAGATGCTCCTTACGTTCTAAGTGTTTGGATCTCAGCTATTTCTTATTTCGATTTTTGCCATTTTTGGGAGAATAGATCCCAGCTCTGCGATTTTATTGAGAGTGGATCTTAGCTCTGTAATATTATGGAGAGCTCTGCGTTTTAGGGAAAAAAAAGGGCTCTATGCATATAAATAAAATATCACTACGATGGCATAGGGAATACTGTGTTTGCATGTAGAGAGAAACATCACTATGATGGCATAGAGAGCACTGCAATGGCCTAGAGGGAACTACTATTGCACAAAAAAAAGGGTGATCTCTGCGCTCCAGAGGAGGAAGATTGCTGCGCCCACCTGAAATGCAAACTTTCATGAATGCTGTCATCTAACTCTGTGTTGGATGGGAAATTGCCATGTTATGGTTCTTTTAAGAAAACCGGATCCATTTAGAACTGCTTGTTTCATGTTTTGATTCTGTATGTGATTATGCTTTCTAAAGTTGAGAATCAGATCCATATTGTATTGGGCCGGGCCCCAGATGTCTAGTAATGAAGACCGGCTCTTTAATGCTTGATTTAGTCATATTATGGGCCGAGAAGCGACGCGCTGGTGGTAAAAACTAGACTCTTGTTGCCTTGAGTAGCGTCGCTAAACCACCCAAATTCGTGTTACCCTGAAAACCCACAACAGTCCACTCGTAGTTGCGCCTTCATCCAGATTTTGATTTCGCGTGTATGCTTGCGGTCCCAAAATTAAATTCTGAAATATTATGCACATGTACCGTAATCTTCATCTGAAAACGACATGGGCATGATTTTGTAATTTTATCCTGTGTATGCTGTGATTTTTATCCTGCGTGTGGTCTGAGTGTATATTCACATAATTGTGGATGAGAGCCATTACCGGTGTTTGCTTTTGGGTGTTTGCATTTTCCTTTAATATCTTTCCCCTTCTCCACTGTTGGGGTTCAGGAAATTAATCCTTACGCTTTCACTGGAAAGAAATGATGGCAGATTGGCGTTTTCCCCTGCGCGATGGCATAGACCACCCGTTCTTTTAGTTTGCAGATCAGGGACTGTAAATAGTGACCGAGTAAGTTTTCTGGAATCTATCTGATACGATATGGAAATACCATCCTAAGTAATCGTATCTATAACTATTGGCAGACCCTTTTTAGAACTCTGTATCTGCACATGGAAATTGTGTGTTATAATGTGAGCAATTACTTGTTGTAATCATTCCTAGAAATTAACCTTCACCTGCACTAGAGCACGGACTCTGGAAAAACTCTAAGTAGTCAATTGGGGTGAATCCCTTGATGCTATGGGTTTCTAAAGACAAAACAAAATAACATTGTTGAATATAGTTGAGCAGTTTTTGCTTGTCAAGAATTTAGGGGACAGATGATTAGTCTGAATGTTAAGAAAGATAACAATGAACTAGAAAACAAATTAATATTGCTGAATTAACTAGACTCGAGAGATGAAGGGTTGAAAATGTCAGCTAAAGGAATAGTTTCCTGGCAGATGATCTCTAAAACAGTTCTGTTAGTGCTCATTTATGTAAAACCACGTTTTCTCTTAAACCCCAACCCAAGTATATTTAGAGTTTGGGTTTTGAAATACTGCGGTTTGGGAAGAAAGTTTTGAGTGAGTCAAATGATTGTCATTTATTACAACAGAGAAGGATTTTCGTGGAAAGGATGCAGTATCACAACTGCTGTTTTGTAACCCTTGTTGAACGACTTAATAAAATCTAAACTGTTTGGTGGACGTAACCCCGAGTTTGGGGTGAACCACGTACATGTGTTGTTTTGGTCTCCTGTGTGAGAATGTTTACTTTCGCGGTGTTGTTATGTGTACCTATAATATTGTGTTGCAACTTTGTCATGGTAAATTCTGTTTTTATGTGCTACCTTATATTGCTGAGATGTGGCTGTGTTTTGGAGGTATTTGTCATGATAACTTCTGTTCTTATGTGCTACTTTATCTTGCTGACATGTGGCTGTGTTTTGGAGGTATTTGTGTTTTATGATAATGTGGGTCTCTACATATTTCTGCATTAAATAAGTATTCTATATGCTGTAATTAAAGACATTAAACAATGATGTTATCCGTCTGCGTCATGACCTATCCTTATAAAGTTTCGTTGACTCCGTTAATAACATAATGGATACTGGAATTTAATTTACTTAGATGCCCTTTATGTTGCAGAAAATGTGGTACGCAAATGTTTTCTTACTCAAGTTAAGTAAGGTTAAAAGAGCATGGGAACGTGTTATCTAATGACAGCTAAATGCTACATCTCCATATTTGGCCTTTGGGGAATTACGAAATCATAATAAATATGTTGGGTTTATGTGATCAAGAGAGCCTAGTAAAATTGGATGAAAATTTGCATGTTTTGCTTTGATGAAAATATGGTTGTAATTGTCAAACGCTTTTCTTGCTATGCATATAGTCTTGACGATATCGATTTTAAATAGCCATGTAAAGTTGACACCAACATGGTTGAATCATTTTAAAGTAATGTTGAAAACAAAAAGAAAATAAAAAATTATCTTTCCTTTCCTTTCACTCATGATGGCATCGATGTTTAAGAGGTACGCTACAATCACCCTCCTCCTCATCACCCTCCTCCTCATCATCCTCCTCATCATCATCACCATCACCATCACCCTCGTCCATGGATGTTTGTCTTAAAGTTCACTTTTAATTATGTGTAGGGACTTGTTTGAGATTTATTTTGATTCCAGTTATTTTATTTTCAAATAATTAAAGTTATTTTATCTTCAAATAATTAGAGTTATTGTTCAAATAATTAGAGTTATTGTTGTATAAAATAACTATTTGATTATGTGTATGTGCATGTATGTTTATGCATAATATTCATACAAAACTATATAAGTGTATATTTCCATGGATGTATGGATCATATTTTAATATATATATATATATATATATAAAAGGATAAGGACGGGGAGATGGAAAAATGGATGTACATATTTTTTCTTATGCAACCCAAATCACCAAATCTATCTAGATCTGATGCTAAAAGAAAAAGTAGACAAGCATACAACAATTAGAGGAAAAGGTAAGAATCCCGAGGTGGAAAAGGTAACAAAAAAAATATCACAATGTAAATTTAACACATTTTCATTGAGAACTAAATCGCATATGCGATATGGAAAACCCTTTCCCTCCATCAAAAAACCTTAAATTCAATATCGCATATGCGATATATGTTTTATAGAAAATGTAGGGTGGCATTGTGTTGGCCACCTTTAATGTATCAGAAGACATAATTCGTCTGAACCCGTGCACACAGAATTGTTGGACATGCAAATTTTTATCATTACTTACATAATTGCATAGTTTTGTACAGGTTTGGGTGGATTTCAATGGGGAATGTACGTAATAGAGGAAGAAAGTCAGCAAGGAAGGTGCTTACACCGGAAGAAGCAGAAAATAAAAAGCAAAAAAAAAGAGAAGATTCAAGAAATCGTCGGCATTCATTAGATGAGCAAATAGTTCCCATTCCCCCTCAAGAGATACGTGACCTAGAGGCTAAGGAAGATAATGCAACCTTAAAAGAAGCTAGTTATATGGAAGTTGATATTATTCATCCATTAGTAGACGGTCAATCTTCTAAATAGTTCAATAATTATGTTACTCCCGATGCAAATGTGACTCAGCAACAACCATGTTCGGTGGTTCAATTTCCTATTTGAAGTTGTGAGCCGGTAGTGGATGTAAATGTTACTCCAGCATTTCAAACGGTAAGAAATTTTGCATCAAAACGAAAGAGAACTCCTAAACGAATACAAGTGGACGAGAGCAGATTGACTTCCATGGAAGGTAAGGTGGCTAAACGCACTATCCTTCATCATTCTTCTCAAATAATGAAACAATATTTTGATAACAAATCCGAAGCCAATAAATGCCAACTGTTTTTAGCTTTGCTTAAATCTAGAAATATGGCAACTGTTAGAAGAAATTTAGGCATAACAACAATGAAGAATATGGAATCAAGTAATCACATTAAATCTCTTGCTATTGCGTTCACATCGATTGGTAAAAAAACTCGTTCAAAATAATGTAATGTGGCTCGTCGTGTATTGGATGAATCAATTGTATGTAGATCCACAAGGCAACATCGTTTACTTAAATGCACATTAGAAATTGTTCCTTTACATCCAAAGACTCTTAAAAAATATTCAGTCAGAAGAGACAACCTTGATGTAGAGGGACAAATGGAAACATTATGGGCATTTAGCAGTAGACTGCCCCGCAAAGACATGAAGTCAGTCTAAGTAGTGAAGGGCCTAGTGCAAACGTTTTGGCATGATAACACTAGGCCTTCTTCTAACACGAAGGATGTGTTAAAACATTGTAGGGGTTCTCATCACACTGAACCTCATGTTAAGCATTATCTTGACATGACACAAACTCAACTTTTCGAGATGTTTAAAGTCTCCCATGTAGAGCTAAGGCTCGGGAAAATATCTTTTGAAAAATGCAAGCCTTGGTATGTTAGAATCAATACCATCCGGAACACTTGTTGTTGTAGATACCACATAGAGTTTGACCTATATTACCATACATTTGCACATATACGTCGTTTTTTGCATCCTAACCATGTGCAGGAATGCTCAAGTACAGTACCGCCAATTTCATCCAGAGATTTCATCCATAGCCTCATGTGTCCGAGGCAAGATGGGCAGACACACTACTTAAAACAATGTGTAGATGGTTCTTGCAACAATTGCGGTGGGCTATCCTTATGGTCTCATTGCATCCATGAAAGTGAATATCAAGCATTCAGGAATGCAATTGTTGAGAAGCAGAACTATCAGTATGAGACATATCAGCTAAATGATGGGAAAGAAAGCAGGAAGATTAAATTGGTGACTTCACAGGTAAATTCTTGAATATTGACAAATTAATATTCAAGTGTACACACACATTTTTTTATGTGGTTTATTGACATATTAATATTCATGTACTAGGTGCGAGTATGTGATTTTATTCCATAGTTTCATGGAAAGATCCAACCGTACATTCAACATGTCGATATGGCACGGTGGCAATATGAGCAATTCAGAATATGCCGGGACACCTTCCCTCTCAGAACAATACTATCAGTGGTTGAATTTGCTGAAAATTACACCCTACAACCACAAAACAAAATTCAAAGTCAATACTATCAATCAGAGCAAGTGAGCATAATGGTGCATATCATGTATCGACATGGGCAGGATAGCAGTGAAGAGAAACATGTGATACTGAAAGAAAGTCACTTCTACATAAGTGACGACCGGACCCACGACATCCATTATGTGCAACATTGCTTTAATTTATTCTATGACCACGTGATAGCTATGGATATACCATTTTATCGTCATATCATTTGGTCACACGGTTGTGTTGGAAAGTTCAAGAATGCACATGTATTTGAATGGTTGTGTTTGTTGCACCTAAAATACAAGGTGCCACATGTATGGAACTACTTTGAAACTGTTCATGGAAAAGGAGATCACGATGGTGCTGGTGCATGCATTAAAACTGCCCTTCGAAGGGAAGAGATGGAGTTTATAGGTGCTCGCCTTCGAGACGCAGCATATATAGTCCAATGGTGTGCATCTATCATGGGAGAACAAGCAACAAGGAAAAACTTAGTGTGAAGAATATTCTGGGAGGTTACAAATGTGGACTGATCACAAACACCTCGGGTGAACACAGTGCATGGAACTCGACGGTTTCATTCAATTAGAAGCTCAGACAACTCGGCCCTACAAATTTGGACAAGATTGAAGGCTTGCTTTGGCAGTTCTTGTAGCATCAGTGAATGGGATGATTGTGAGCATACTGATACCATTGATACATGGGAACGAGTGACACTTGGTACCAATTTCAACGGGGGCAATGAAATAGACCATTTGGAAGATGATCAGACACATATTTCTAGAGACCATGACCACATATCGGATCTCATACAAGAAGGTACATGAGTAGTACCTAAATAAGAAAATGACCCCCTATGTAAATTTTTTACCCGACCTTTGTATAATTTAATTTATGTAGAAATTAGATATGCAAGACCTTATTTACAAAATGTAAATTTTTAACTCGACCTATTTCTTTTCACACGTCATATATATGCAATGGTTTCCCAAAAAAATAATGAATGGGGTTCTCACTATTGGTTGGCAGGTTGCTTAGAGGGGAAACAAACCCTTTTATAACCTGTTACAGATGATGAAAATATTGAATTCCCAACCGGCTCGAT
The DNA here is from genome assembly GCA_001517045.1 of Pseudotsuga menziesii. Taxonomy (NCBI): domain Eukaryota; kingdom Viridiplantae; phylum Streptophyta; class Pinopsida; order Pinales; family Pinaceae; genus Pseudotsuga; species Pseudotsuga menziesii. The sequence goes on from LPNX010885954.1 coordinate 20,466, forward strand.
GGTTATAAAAGGGGAGTACTTGACACTTGCAGCACAACAGAAAAGGAAGGGTGGGTATGTATATCAGGATTATAGACCAGGAGCTATTGTATACCACTTCACCAACCTAGTAGTTGGTACAAACATCAAGCTCCACACACTTTCTCACAAAAATAGGTCACATGTACGATACTTGCTACCTCATATAGAGCACGAAAGATTGATGGACACTATCAGCACCAGAGATGATCCGGATGGCCTACTTGTATGAGTGCATTGTCAGGTGCGTTATTTAAACCATGTTTGCACATTTTCATTGGGTTCTCTTTTCTTTCTTATGATGTTACTAATGTCTAGCCTTTGGTGTTCCTAGGATACAAAAACCATCTACGGCACATTGGAGGCGCCAAGAATGGTGTCTTTAGACACCAACAAATTTAGTTCGGAAAATAACAAGTTCTTGATTTGTTGAAATTTGCATTTCTTGATGTTTTTAGTTTAATATATATATTGTCATGGTGTTAAACAAGACCTAATTGGAGTGCAAATACTACTACACTTTAGTACATTTATTTTAGGAGAGTCAACTACAAACACTTGAGATCACCAATACTTGCACATGCACAAACTAGGGTTTCATGAGTCACCAACTTGTGCATGCTCCAACTAGGGTCAAGACAAGGTATGAGATGTCCAACTAGGGTTTGGTGACCAATCATGCAAGTTAGGCTCGAGTCAACTACAAACACATGAGATCGTGCCAATACTTGCACATGCACAACAACATTATTGGGAACTAAACATTATTGTGGCATTATCCAATTAGGGTCAAGATAAGGTATGAGATGTCCAACTAGGGTTTGGTGCGTAATCATGCAAGTTAGAAGAGTGAACTACAAACACATGATCACCAATACTTGCATGCTCCAACTAGGTTCAAGACAAGGTCATAGATGTCCAACTAGGGTTTGGTGAGCAATCATGCACCAACTAGGGTGCGTAATCATGCAAGTCATGAGACATGTGCCAATATTAATTACAGGTCATATGTTGCAATATTATCTTAACTTTGAAGTCTTAAGTTAAGAACTGTATGTTTTGTTATTTAGTAAAGTCATAATATTACACCTATGATGAGGTAATAGTTAGTTAAGTCAATTATCTCAAACGTTAGTGACTGTGCTGGGGTTGCATACTGTACATGTACCTCTCTCACAATGCGTACTATGTTATGTCTTGAATATGTCAATTAGAATCTCTCCATTTCCTCTACATATTTGTCTTTTATGTAAATGTGTGTTTTCTTATAAACATTAGGTTCACATTTTAAAAACATCTATTGAGATGTATTGAGATGTCTCATGGCAGTCATTCACATTCCTATAGAACGCTTGATCTGTATACAAAAGACTTTCCTCCTAGGCTTGCACAAACGCCTACACATTTGACTTTGCACTAATCGAGCATTTCTATAATTTCAGAAATTTGCACAAGAAGCACAAGCATGAACTCATAAATGAGAATTTGATTATTTAGTAAAAACTTGCATCTAAAATTTCAGGAAAATGAATGCATACCCATATGATGTACATTAATACAAATACATGTTTGTGAGTTTGCATAGGAGACATCATTTGACTTTGCACTAATTGAGCATTTCTATACTTTTAGAAATTTGCTCAAGAAACACAAACATGAACTCATATATGAGAATTTGATGATTTAGTAAAAACTTGCATCTAAAATTTCAGGAAAAGGAATGCATACCCATATGTTGTACAATAATACAAATACATGTTTGTGAGTTTGCATAGGAGACACCTTTCACCATTGCACACTCACTTGCACAAATGTCCAAAGTTTGACTATGCACTGATTGAACATTTCTGTAATTTCACAAATATAATTTTCTTATAATCTCAATACCTTGGCTTCGTATCCATCCTTGTAACATATAGCTCTTTCACAGTAGAGTTTATATCCTTTCCGTTGTTATTACAAGATATTTTCATAAGTAGGATTTTCTGTTTTAATAATAAGATGTGTACTTGAGATTTCAGAATTTATGATTTGTACCGGAACAGAAACAAACAAGAAAATAGGGGTAAATTCTTATTAAAATCTGAACTTGAACTCAGCCACATATATCATAAACCACTTAACAATATTCTGGTCATAGTCTTCTGCAATGTATGTGCCTCCACATACATTGTTTTGTCCTTACGTTCCACTCTATATTACCAGTCGAGGTTTAGAAACGGGACTTGTAAATCAATTTAACTTCTTGTTTATGAATTATTAAATAAGACAGAGAACCGAGAAAATTTCCAGAACTTCAAAGTTGCACTTAAATTAACAATTAAGTTTGTATAAGCTGTTAGATCAGATCTTTAACTAGTAAGTAACATTCATGAGGAAAAATGTTTTTGTCCTATAACATTTGCAGCCCACAAAACAACAAGAACAACACTATTATGTATAAATATGGCCCTAAAATTGTTTTCAGAATTCTGTTATAATTTGCAAAAATACAAATTCAACAATTTCAGCCATGAAAAATATTTAAAAATAAGATAAATGTAAGAAATTAATGCCCAGAAATTTTCAGGAATCATATATAACTTAAACCCTAAAACAAATGATGTATTTTTAAGGCCAATGTTTTTAGAAATGAGATTAAATTGTGACAATGAATTGTGATCCAACTCTTCATATTTGTGTAATTTCACTCTGATTTATAACTATTCTTATTTTCTTCCCACTCGTGTTTGACATAGTTTAGAATATTTGAAGCTCCTTGACTGTGGAGTGTAACTCCCTAGGTATTCTCATCAGTAGAGGTCACAATTATCATTTACACATAATTATTTGACCATTCAAATTCTAGCTAGCAAGTATGCATATCATTTCCCCGTGGTTAACAATAAATAACATTAGCTAAAAAGGTAAACTACAACAGCCAAATCACATTACCATTGGTCAATGTGAATGCGTGGTGTTTAACTTCAGTAGTTGTCCTTTGAACATGCAAAAAGGGTTACCATTGAAAATTCTGACCTTACACTTGGTCAAGTAAAATGGAGACTACTCCTATCTAACAATTAGAGGTATTATTCTGTTAACCCATTAAGGATACCTTTTCTCTCGAAGTACTCATTATGTCCCCTTTATTATTCTTGAAATAAGCTCATATACTAAATCTTAACAATCTTATGATATAATCCTTACTAACAACAATATCATGAGAGTCCCTTCACCATATGAAATATGCCATATGTGGTCATTGTTTTTATTATCTTCAAGCCTCAATCCTTTTCTAAGTAACAACGGTAAAATGAACAAAACAATATATTCTGTAATTAATGTCCCATATCCATGTTTTGTATTAAATGAGCTATTTCCCATATCTAAGTATCTTCTGGAGATTTTATTTATAATTCCTGTGCACTATATTATCCTTTAAACAAGCAATATGCACCAAAGTAGTCCTATACATCATTCCTTCTTCGGATCTATACACCAACCAGCACAGACCTCAGGTCTACAAATACTCAACTCTATAGTTTTCGAACAAATACTTACACATATCACAGCCATAGGTCTATAGCTAAATAACTATAGAATAAATCAAAAGGTAAAACATGGAGATGGCATGCCCTTACACATCCAAACACACAGTGAGGTAGATGGACAAAACACATCTAGGGTTTTCTCTAGATCTGCACATGGGAAAAGCCCAAAACGCAACCATGAATATTTTGAGATCCGTAGGAAATCAAAACTGAGTCAGGTATATGGCCAGTTGCATCTAAGGTTTAATGTGTTAGAAAATACAACAATGATCAAGACGCAGCAAGGAAACGCTTATACTGGCAATAATTCCCCAAGAACCAAAGGTAGCCCCCTTGCAACCAATTCCTACGCCTTCAATAAAGAAAAACAAAGGATAAAGTGAAATCGTGGGCAAGGTCTAAATCCATGAAAAATCCATGAAAGTATTTAAACGATACATGTAGGTATCTTGAAAAGGATTGCTGGTAGAGTGTAGACGCATGCCTGTGGCTACATAGTCTAGATCCAATGATGAACATCGTAGGAAGTTTAGATCCATAATAATTTCATGACGAGCAATGCAATATTCCCCGGCAGTTTAAAGATCCTAACCCACTCACTTATTCAATGAAAAAGGCACAGGAAGTCCAGTTCGTAAAACCCAATTCATAACCATTCATATCTATGCTGGAAAAAGGGCATAGGAAGCTCGAATTTCATAAAACATTCCGTTCTATAATGCAACAAAAAGCACAGGTAGTCCAAAACATAGCACTCTTCCATATCATATCAGCATTCAAATCCAAGAGGGTATTAAAACACACGGCAGTCCAAATCAAGAAACAAATCCACAAATAAAACACCTCTACATCAGCTCATACCTGGAATGCTCATGTCTCCTACAAAGAGTGAGATGGGTCCACAATTTTCCCCGGTCCTCTCAAAAAATGCATATCTCCTCCAAAAATCGCAGAGATCAATTCTATATCATCATAGTAGAGATCCAATCTGATAGGAACGTAGAGAGCTCTCCTTCACGCTGCCATACAAGAACCCGATCACATATGAACCAGAGTTCACATTGATGCCTAATTGTTTGACTGAGTCTACCTATTATGCAAAGAGGCTAATACTAAATGCAATATTGGTAAAGGCTGTGCGACGAGCAAGGAGTTTCCTCCCTTCACCATAACAGATCTGCATTTTTTGTAAAAGTGGGTTATTTCCTTCCCTCCCCCCACAGTCACTTCATTACGGATATTTATAGATCGAGGGGATTGTTGGTAGTCACCTGCATTCTCCTCCTCTATCAGTTCCTAAGCA
>LPNX010885973.1:0-22500 GCA_001517045.1 Pseudotsuga menziesii
GAAGATTGATATGCTGACCAATCTCCTGGAGAAGAATGGCATCTCCCTTCCAGAAAGCTCAAAGAAGAGAGAAGGAGGATCAAGTTCTGATGACAGAGAAAGATTTCATGCTCTAGTTGCTAGCACATCAAGCTCACCCAGTTTTATCATAGATTTTGGAGCTTCAAGACACATGGTTTCGACTAAGGAGGCCTTCTCCTCACTGGATATGTCGAAAGGACCATCTATTGTACTGGGAGATGACTCTCTCACTGAAAGAAAAGGCAAAGGAAGGATAGATCTTGATCATGGTAACTTCAACAATGTGCTGTATGTCCCTGGTCTCGCCTCCAACCTTCTATCAGTGTACCAGATGACCCACACTGGGTCTCCTAAGAAAGTCACATTCTCACCAGATGAAGTTGAGATCACAAAAATCTCAAGTGGAAGAATTATTGCAAAAGGAGTAGTGAATCATGCTCAAAAGGTATACATGTTTTCACACTTCCTGCCTTACTCAAACCCCTCTGCTCTTCTTATCCATGCTAATGAATCTAGCAAGCTATGGCATCAAATATTTGGCCATTTAAATTACAAGTATTTATCTTATCTTAGTGAGAAAGATATGGTCATAGGGTTGCCCAAGAAAAAAATTTCCAAAGGAGTATGCCAAGGCTGTATCCTAGGAAAACACCCAAAGCATAAATTTGAGAAAGCCAGCCATGAGAGAACCTCTGCACCCCTCGAGATGATTCACAGTGATGTTGCTGGCCCATTCCCTCATATGTCCATGAGTCAAGCCAAATATGCATTGACCTTTATTGATGATTTTTCCAGGTATTGTTGGGTTCATTTCATGAAACACAAGTTAGAAGTTTTTGGCCTATTCAAAGTCTTCAAGGCTTTGGTTGAAAACCAGTGTGGAAGAAAGATAAAGATACTCAGGTCTGAAAATGGTGGTGAGTATGTCAAGACTGAGTTTATTAACTATTGTGCAGATGCAGGTATTCATCTGCAGCATTCTATTCCCTACACACCACAGAAAAATGGTGTTGCAGAGAGGAAGAACATATCACTGAAGGAGATGGCAACATGCATGATGGAGGCCAAAAATTTGCCACCAAAGTATTGGGCCGAAGCTATCAACTGTGCAGCCTATATTCAGAATAGGGTGCCTCACAAATAGTTGGATGGCATGACTCCTTTCGAAGCATGGAGTGGGCACAAGCCAGATGTGACCCATTTCAGGATTTTTGGCTCAAAGGCATCGGCTAGAATCCCGATAGAGAAGAGGAAGGATTTGTAGCCCCAAAGCCAAGAGTGTCTTTTTGTGGGATACTATGAAGATTCAAAAGGGTACAAGTTGATAAACTTGAGCACAAACAAATCCTTCATTGAAAGGTGTGTTCAGTTTGAAGAAGAACCCCTTGCAGAAGTGGAGATTGGTGAAGCCTCTTCACCACCTGAACCTCAAGAAGTAAGTAAAGAGTTGGTTGAACATGCTGATTCTGATTTATCTGATGGATATGAGTTTATTGCAGACCCAAACAGCCCCACAAGGCCTAAATGGGCAGCCAAGACACTACATGCAGCAGGACAGTTAGCTGGTGATCCCAATGACCCAAGGAGGACTAGATCTCAATTTGAGCGTGGTCTGTGCATGAAGGATCCTGAGTTTGATGAAAAATGCTATTTGATGATGGAGTATAATCCTCAAACATATGAATAATAAGCAGAAGATCCAAGATGGAAAGCTTTCATGAATGAGGATTTCAACTCGCTACAGAAGAGCAACACATGGGAGCTAGTGGATCTTCCTCCAGGGAGAAAACGAGTACAGTGTAAGTGGGTCTATAAGACCAAATTTGCTGCTGATGGTTCACCACTGAAGTACAAGGATAGATTGGTAGCTAAAGGCTACTCACAGGTTCATGGCATTGATTACAATGATACTTTTGCCCCAGTGGCAAAGATGGATTCAATCAGGCTAGTTCTAGCCATTGCAGCATCAAGGAAATGGGAGGTACATCATATGGATGTAAAATGTGCCTTTCTGAATGGTGATCTCACTGAGGATATATATATGCAGCAGCCCCAAGGTTTTTCTACTGACCATTCTCTTGTGTACATGTTGAGAAAGTCATTGTATGGGCTAAAGCAAGCCCCCAGGGCTTGGTATGCCAAGATAAATAGCTTCTTGCTATCTCTGAATTTTGTTCGGTGCAAATCAGATTCGAATGTCTATATGAAGTTAATTAATGGTTCATTAATGATCATTGTGTTATATGTTGATTACCTCCTCATTACAGGAAGCTCACAGGATGAGATTGCTTCCCTAAAAGGAGCTATGAACCAAGCCTTCTCCATGACAGATTTGGGGCTCTTAAGTCAATTTCTGGGGCTTCAGATTGCTCAAACCAAAGATGGACTCAAGGTGCACCAGTCCAAATATGCCTTGGATTTGCTGATCAAATTCAAAATGCAAGATTGCAAAGCAAGCAAAACTCCTTTCCTTTCAGGAGTGAAGCTGGAGGAAGATGATTCTCCACCGATGGTAAACAACACTTTGTATAGACAGTTGATTGGATGTTTATTGTATTTGACACATACTCGACCTGATCTTTGTTATGCATTCAGTGTTGCTTATATATTCATGGATCAGCCCCATGAGCTCCATTGGAAAGCAGCCAAGAGGATCCTTAGCTTTGTTCAGGGAACAAGGACACATGGGATTTTCTATAAAGCCAATTATGACCTTGAGTTAATTGGTTTTACTGATAGTGATTGGGCAGGTGATATCACAGATAGGAAGTCCACTTCAGGTTATGTGTTCATGCTTGTAGAAGGGCCAATCAGCTGGTCAAGCAAGAAACAGAGTGCCATTGCACTCTCATCTATAGAAGCTGAGTACAGAGGAGTTGTCAATGCAGCAACTCAGTGTTTATGGTTGCAGGGTTTACTTGGAGAGTGTGGTTTCGAACCTAAGTACTCAACTACCATCTACTGTAATAACCAGAGTACCATTCGAATCTACAAAGGTCCAGTTTAGAAGCAGAGAACCAGACACATTGAGATTCACATGCACTACATCAGAGAGCTTGTGCATGATGGCACCATTCACCTACTCTTCTGTTCATCTTCAGAACAAGTAGCTAATATCTTCACCAAAGCATTTTGTGAGAAGACCTTCAGCAATCTCAAATCACTGCTGGGGATTGCTGATCATGCTATCAAAGCATGAGTGGAGACAAGATTCTACAATTTTGTTTTACAGTCCATGTTTAAGAGAGGATTTTCCCAAGTTGGTTTTGCCTCTTTCCTTGGTTCATATGGACTTACAGTATGTAAAAGGGTGACTAAGCCTTGTTTCTAGGCCCTATATTTTGATTTATTACTCATAAAGTCAGGCTTAAGGGGGGGTGTTAGAATAATCAAACCCATAGTATTACCCACTTAGACATTAATTCATTTATTTTTGTCTTATTTGCCTAGTTCATGAGTCCCACCATGTTTAAGTTGCTAATTGCCTATCCATAGAGGTCAAACTTGCCATCTTTGACTCATGTAGCGCTTGGGAAAGCCTTAGGAATCAAATATGCTTTATTCCTGGCCTCCTAGGCACCCTTTTTCTTTTTCTACTTTGTTGACTGCTTTTTCAGTTTTAAAGCACATAAGGAAAGCAAGACTACGTGAGGTGAACCTGTTTTATTCCCCTTTCATCCTCCACTCTTTCCTCCATGCAAAATCATGTATGAGCTTCCATTTCACCCCTCATTAGCTTGCCCATGTGCCCTTGCCAATTCGTGAGCCTCATGACAGATTTGGGATCAGCTTTTTACACCTATGGGGGATTTGCCTATTTTGGGTAAGCCTGCTTTATGCTAGATTTGGATGCTTCCTCATGCATTCGATTTCTTCATGTATTCTATTTATTCATCAGCCTATGATATTACAGGGTTGGCTATTGTACACTGAGTTAATATAATTTTTTGTTACAGCTCCATTTTTAGTCTCCATTGTTGACAATTTGCATGATCAATTGTAATTTGTTGTGAGAGAAATTAATCTATTTCTGGCCATAATTTCTACAGGCCCTTCATTTCTTCAACTAACTTCATCTCTTTGTGGGGCAACCTACCGCTAAATGCCCATAATGTTTCCATTTGTCCCTCTACATCAAGGTTGTCTCTTCTTACTGAATATTTTTTAAGTGTCTTTGGATGTAAAGGAACAATTTATGATGTGCATTTAAGTAAACGACGTTGTCTTGTGGATCTACATACAATTGATTCAGCCAATACACGATGAGCCACATTACAGTCTTTTGAACGAGTTTTTTTACCAATCAATGTTAATGCAGCAACAAGAGATTTAACAATGTGAATACTTGATTCCATATTCTTCATTGTTGTTATGCCTAAATTTCTTCTAATAGTTGCCATATTTCTAGATTTAAGCAAAGCTAAAAAATAGTTGGCATTTACCGGCTTCGAATTTGTTATCAAAATATTGTTTCATTATTTGAGAAGAATGACGAAGGATAGTGCATTTAGCCACCTTACCTTCCATGGAAGTCAATCTGCTCTCATCCACTTGTATTCGTTTAGGAGTTCTCTTTCATTTTGATGCAAAATTTCTTGTCGTTTGAAATGCTAGAGTGACGTTTACATCCACTACCGACTCACAACTTCGATTAGGATATTGAACCACCGAACATGGTTGTTGCTGAGTCACATTTACATCGGGAGTAACATAATTATTGAACTCTTCACAAGATTGTCCGTCTACTAATGGATGAATAATATCAACTTCCATATAACCAGCTTCTTTTAATGTTGCATTATATTCCCTAGCCTCTACGTCAAGTATCTGTTGAGGGGGAATGGGAACTATTTGCTCATGTAATGAATGCTGACAATTTCTTGAATCCTCCCTTTTTTTTGTTTTTTATTTTTCTGCTTCTTCCGGTGTAAGCACCTTCTTTGCTGACTTTCTTCCTCTATTATGTACATTCCCCATTGAAATCCACCCAAACCTGTACAAAACTATGCAATTATGTAAGTAATGATAAAAAATTGCATGTCTAATAGTTCTCTATGCGCGGGTTCAGACGAATTATGTATTTTGATATGTTAAAGGTGGCCAACACGACACCACACTACATTTTCTATAAAACATATATCGCATATGCAATATAACGCACCTCCGATATATCGCATATGCGATATTGAATTCCATATTTTTAATGAATGGACAGAGTTTTACATGTTTTCCATAATGCATTCCCGATATATCGCATATGCCATTTATTGCATATGCGATTTAGTGCTCAATGAAAATGTGTAATTTACATTTATCTATATATGATGAGGATGAGGGTGATGAACATTGAGGGTGTCCATGAGCATGATGATGATGAGTATGAGGGTGAGGGTGTCGATGAGGATGAGGGTGAGGGTGTTGACGATGATGAGGATGAGGGTGTCGATGATGATGAGGATCAAGGTTGTTGATGATGGTGAGGATGAGGCTGATGAACAATGATGATGAGGACGAGGGTGAGGATGAGGATGAGGATGATGATAAGGATTAGGATGATGATGATGATGACGATGATGATGATGACAATGATGATGATGATGAGGATGAGGGTGATGGTGATGATGAGGATGAGGGATGATGATGATGATGATGATGATAAGGATGAGGGTGATGATGAAGATGATGGTGAACAATGATGGTGATGATGAGGGAGGATGATGACTATGACGATGAGGATGAGGATGAGGGTGATGGTGATGATGAGGATGAGGGTGATGGTGATGATGATGATGAGGATGAGGGTGATGATGAAGATGATGGTGAACAATGATGGTGATGATGAGGAGGATGATGACTATGATGATGAGGATGAGGATGAGGGTGCTGGTGATGATGAGGATGAGGGATGATGATGATGATGATGATGACGAGGATGGTGATGATGATGATGATGAGGAAGAGGATGGTGATGATGATGAGGATGATGGTGATGATGAAGATGATGGTGAACAATGATGGTGATGATGACGAGGATGATGACAATGATGATGATGATGAGGATGAGGGTGATGATGATGATGATTACCATGATGAAGATGATGAGGATGAGGGTGATGATGATGAGGAGGAGGATGAGGATGAGGATTATGATGATGATGATGATGACGACGAGGATGTTAATGATATTGAGGATGAGGGTGTCGATGAAGACAATGAGGATGAGGAGGAGGAGGAGGAGGAGGAGGGTGATGATGATGATGAGGATGAGGGTGATGATGATGATGATGATGACAAGGATGGCGATAATGATGATGATGACGATGAGGATGGTGATGATGATGTGGATGAGGGTGACAATGAAGATGAAGATGAACAATGATGGTGATGATGAGGAGGATGGTGACTATGATGATGGTGATGAGGATGAGGGTGATGATGATGATGATGACCATGATGATGATGATGAGGATGAGGGTGGTGATGATGATGACGAGGAGGATGAGGATTATGATGATGATGAGGATGTTGATGACGATGTGGATGAGGGTGTCGATGAAGACGATGAGGATGATGATGAGGAGGAGGAGGAGGAAGAGGATGAGGGTGACGATGATGAGGAGGATCAGGGTGATGATGATAATGACAACGATGATGATGATGATGATGACGATAAGGATGGTGATGATGATGAGGAGGAGGGTGACAATGAAGATGATGGTGAACAATGATGGTGATGATGAGGAGGATGATAACTATGATGATGATGATGAGGATGAGGGTGATGATGATGACGATGACGATGATGATGACCATGATGATGATGATGAGGATGAGGGTTATGATGAGGATGAGGAGGAGGATGAGTATTATGATGATGAGGAGGAGGAGGACACTGATGATGTTGAGGATGAGGGTGTCAATGAACATTAGAGGAATTTTGGGGTCTAAAATGGGCCTCCAAAGGAAAATAATAAAATAATAGTTAAAATAATAAAATAATGGTTAAAATAATAAAATAATATTAATTAATTTTGGAGGAAGAAAGAAAAAAACTACTTTTTGTGTTCGTATTTTCGACATATCTCCCTGTGTTTTTACACAAATTTCAATCGAGAGAGCTCGTTGGATGCGGAATTACATCATCATCACGTTTTTTCAGGTATTTCTTGTTTTTGGGGTAGCGGGGTCCGTCAAAAGTATGCAGTGTGGGTACTCGTTGGATGCGGAATCAAATTCCGCATCCAACGAGCTCTCCCGATTGAAATTTGAGTAAAAACACAATGAGATATGTCGAAAATACGAACAAAAAAAGTAGTTTTTTTTAATGACAAATATGCCAATTCAACCATTATGGTTGACTTATTTTATTGAAATTCTATTGGTTCTTGAATTCCAACTCACAAAAACTTATTTTGGCACATTTTCTTATAAGGCCCATTTTAGACCCCAAATTTCCTCTAATGGATGATGACATGATGATGATGGTGATGACCATGATGATGATGACGATAATGATGATGACCATGATGATGATGATGAGGAGGATGAGGGTGATGAACGATGATGATGAGGATTGAGGTTGATGATGATGAGGATGAGGGTGACGACGAAGATGATGATGAGGATGATGGTGATGATGAGGAGGATGATGAATATGATGATGACGATGAGGATGAGGTTGTCAATGAAGATGATGATGATGGTGAGGATGATGGTGATGAACGATGCTGATGAGGGTGATGATGATGATGAGGATAAGGGTGACAATAAAGATGATGATGAGGATGAGGGTGACGATGAAGATGATGATGAGGATGATGGTGATGATGTGGAGGATGATGACTATGATGATAAGGAGGAGGATGGTGATGATGACCATGATTATGATGATCACGACCATGAGGATGAGGGTGATGATGATGATGACCATGATGAGGAGGAGGAGGAGGAGGAGGAGGAGGATGAGGGTGATGATGATGATGAGGAGGATGAGGGTGATGATGATGAGGAGGATGAGGATGAGGATGATGACCATGATGAAGTTGATGTGGATGAGGGTGATGATAATGAGGGTGAGGATGAGGATGAAGATGATGGTGATGGTGATGAGAATGAGGGTTATGATGATGATGATGATGATGATGGTGACGATGATGATGATGATGATGATGACGAGGATGAGGGTGATGATTATGAGGAGGAGGATGAGGGTGATGATGGTGATGAGGTTGATGATGATGATGATGACCATGATGAAGCTGATGAGGATGAGGGTGATGATGATGATGGTGATGATGAGGATGAGGATGATGAGGAGGAGGAGGAAGATGAGGGTGGTGGTGATGATGATGATGATGATGACCATGATGATGATGATGATGAGGGTGAGGGTGATGATGATGATGAGGTTGATGATGATGATGAGGTTGATGAGGATGAGGATGATGAGGGTGGTGATGATGATGATGATGAGGATGACCATAATGAAGCTGATGAGAATGAGGGTGATGATGATGATGATGATGATGAAAATGAGGATGATGATGATGATGGTGATGAGGATGAGGGTGATGATGATGATGGTGATGATGGTGATGATGATGATGACCATGATGATGATGATTAGGATGAGTGTGATGATGATGATGATGAGGATCAGGGTGATGATGATGATGAGGTTGATGATGTTGCGGATGAGGATGAGGATGAGGATGATGACGATGATTATGATGATCATGGTGATGATGACCATGATGAAGCTGATGAGGATGAAGGTGATGATGATGAGGAGGAGGAGGAGGATGAGGATGAGGATGAGGATGAGGATGAGGGTGATGATGATGTTGATGATGATGATGATTATGACCATGATGATGCTTATGAGGATGAGGGTGATGATGAAGATGATGAGGATGATGATGAGGGTGATGATGATGATGATGATGACGACGACAATGATGACCATGATGATGCTAATGAGCATGATGGTGATGATGATGATGATGATGATGATGACAACGATGATGATGATGACCATGATGATGCTAATGAGGATAAGGGTGATGATGATGATGAGGATGAGGATGAGGGTGATGATGATGATGAGGATGAGGGTGATGATGATGATGATGAGGATGAGGGTGATGATGATGATGATGAAGCTGATGAGGGTAGTGATGATGATGATGAATCTAATGAGGGTGATAGTGATGACGTTGATGATGAACAATGATGATGAGGAGGAGGAGGAGGATGATGATGACTATATGATGATGAGGATGAGGATGAGGATGAGGGTGATGATGATGATGATGAGGATGAGGGTGGTGATGATGATTAGGATAAGGGTGATGAACAATGATGCATTAGGAAAAAAACAAATTAGTTAAAATTTACCTATAGCACCATTAGAATTTACCTAGTTCAATTATGCTAGAAACATTAGAGAACTTCCATGAAGTAATCTATAGTGGGAACCCACCACCCATAGAACTTCAAAGTAGCTAGTGACATTGTGAATCTAGAAGCCATTCCACATTAATTAGCTTTGAACATTATTCCATATATCGCATCTGTGTTATAGCATATTAATATCGCATATGCGATATAACGCATATGCGATATGAATACCAAGCCTATTGGCTAGGACAAATCAACTAGGGCTATTGCTTGTCTTTTAGAACTCTATCAATATGCTCAGTTTAGAAGGCATGTTTTGATATGACATACACAATATTTTTTTATGAAAATGTAGGATATTGTAGAGTACGAAATGATGATTCTAAATATGTAATTTCCCCCCTCAAAACTATGTTTTATTTATTTATAATTATTTTTCTAAATGACACATGTCAGTTTTTGAAAATACATACATCGATTGTTTGTTATATAACTTTTGATTTCCATAACCATTTCACAAAAAAATCATATCGTGCACTAGAAGAGATCAAGCTCTACAATATTATATCAATAAATTAAGGATTTCATTGATTTTCGCCCCTAAAGTGTTTCACCCACACATAAGGTTTTAATTTCAAGATTTTCTGACTTCAATAATTAATAATAAAAAATTAATTCTTGAAAAATTCTGAAGAAATAGTGTAGCACTAGGCCCATATGTCCTTTATATCTCTGCAATATTTTATCCCAAATGGACATCATTTACATCATATATTGCTGCACCCGCACAAACATATATGTTAAGATGTGCTGAAAATTTGAAAACCCACTTTCATGGAAACAAATTTTGTAATCATTTACACACATTTTCTCTACATAAATGCTATATATTATGAAAGCTAATTCAATTACCTATCTTTTCTCTTTTTACATCATCTTCAAATAAGTTAGGGAAGTACCCCTAATTGTCACCTAAAGTCATAGTTTCCCATTTATTCCAGTTTCATGTGGCATCTAAAGTGTCTTTAAAGGAGTCCATGATTGTGCATGAGCCCAACACTCTTGTGACTAACCTTTTTAGTCACTTATTATTTACAAACTTTATAGGAAGATTATCTTCAAGGATATGTATCCACCAAATATGTTTGGAAAGAAATCAACATTGAGAAACTTTTAAGGTATGATGAATGAGTTTCATTTTGATAAGAGAATGGTGGAATTTTTCAAGTAATCATGAGTATTAAGATATTAAATAGTGCCCCTAATTTCAATAAATATTAATGAAAGGCTAAAACATTTCTTTTTTTTGAAGCCCCTCCCAATACACCTTTACAATTTAGAAATTCTTTATTTACATTTGATATTTTAAGTATCCATTTTTAGATAACATTTTCTATACCCCTTTTTATTTTTACCCTTATTATGGTGATATGGGAGAACACTTACAACCACTTGAAACCATGGAGGCCTTAAAAATAAGGCTCAATGATCATACTCATAACAATAAATTGTTACTATAATTGCATTTATCATGGTGATGTGGAAACTATTATAACCCCTAGAAACCTTTCACGGTGAAATATCAAAATCTTAGTAAAACAAATATTACAATATTGGGAACAATGCCCTAAACACATGTAAAATTCATACATCGTTGTTCCAAAAATATAACTCAATTCACACCGCATTCACACACAAATAATCTAATCTTGACAAGGAATTAAATTGACACCAAATTCAAACATAGAGTACCTATTCAAACCACAACCACCCTATTCACCCCCCTATATACATAATTGTAACCACCTCTAATATCTATGTGTTTACCCTTATATACAAGGGAGTATATTGCTGCCATTTTCTGAAAATAAAATCCCGCAATATGGATTCAGATGGCGTTTCCAACTAATAAAGGGTTGCAAAAAAGTAATTATGTATTATACACTTCCCTTGGGTGGATTAACCCAAGGATGAGACATTACTTCTCCAAAGAAAAAAAAGAAAATTATTTTAAAAAATTGGTTTTTGTCCACTAATTAAGTAAATTATTTCTTGTGAACAAAATTGAACCCATTACCGAGAAAAATGGCCCAATGTCAAAATATTGACAAATCAAATTTAATGTATATTAAATATTTAGATATCAAAATAAGCATTGACTCCTCAACCTTGTAAATAAAAAACTAATATATTTTGAAATTCTTAGCCAATAACATTTAGTATTTAATATTAAGTGCAAATTTCCATTTTCTTTGGCTTAAACTTAGGTTTCCAAGGTTGATGATGTCTCAAGTCTACAAGCTATATATTTTCAAATGCCCTAAACACATGTAAAATTATAAGTGAACTCACACCACATTCACACAAATAATCTAAACGCCACACGGAATTAAATTCACACCAAATTAAAACATAGAGTGTCTATTCCAACCCGAAACACCCTATTCATCCCCCTATATACATAATTATAACCAACTCTAATACTTATGATTTTTACCCTTGTATACTAGGTAGTATATTGTTCCCATTTTTTGAAATAAAAATCCACCAATATGAAATCACATGCTATATTATTGCCTACTTAGTGAACCCACTTTGAGCTTACAATTAGTTACTTAACCCTTCTTGAGTGAAAAAAATAATATAAATCTTGGGAGGTCTTTCCACCTAATAAAGGATTGTAAAAAGTAATTATGTATTATTGACTTTCCTTAGGTGGATTAACCCAATATCCAGTTATTCCAGCTTCTATGGGAGTAAGTTAATTAATGTGAACTTTACCATAGAACATTAAGTTTAAGGGTTTTGACCCATTTTAAGAGAAGATCATCGAGCCCTAAGGGTTAGCTCAATTGGTAAGATGTGCGCACACTCTCTCTGTTTGGGGAGAGGTCACTCGTTTCCTTTGGGGTTAGGCCTTCTGCGAGGATGGCCAGCGAGAAGATCGTCCGATTTTGAAAAAAAGAAACTTGACAAAATGGATGCGACATTACTTCTTCAAAGATAAGAAAGAGTATGAGAGAGATGTAACTTAACTTATGGCTACCCAAAATAAAAATAAAAAGTAATCATAAGAAGACATGTGGACTTATAAAACTTAACAAAAATACAAGTAGGTTTATAAAATAAAAATTTAGAAAAATAAAGCCTAAAAAACTAATATATTTTGAAATTCTCACCCAATAACATTTAATAATTAATATTATGAATTGAGTTTGAATTTCCTTTTTCCTTTTTCTTCGGCTTAAACTTAGGTATCCAATCATGATGTCTAGACTCTAGGCATTATATATTTTCAAATAAGTTGCTTGTAATATTATGAATTAAGTTTGAATTTCATTTTCCCTTTTTCTTTGGCTTAAACTTAGGTATCCACGGATGATGTCTCGACTCTACACATTATATATTTTCAATGAGTTGCTTGTTTGGTAGCTTTGGGTTAAAATCAGTGGAAAGCTTGCTTCGTCTTTGCGACTTTAGGTTAAGATCCGGGGAAAGCAGAAAGCAGGTTTAGGTTAAGATCAGTGGAAAGCTTCGTCTTTGCGACTTTAGGTTAAGATCCGGGGAAAGCAGAAAGCAGGTTTAGGTTTAAGATCCGTGGAAATCCTTCATGGTCTCTGCAACTTTAGGTTAAGATCCAGGGAAATCAGGTTTAGGTTAAGATCCGTGGAAAGTTTGAGGTTTAGCTTAAGATCGTGGAAAGCTTGAGCTTGCTAGGTCTCGGTCTCTGCAGCTTTAGGCTAAGATCCATGGAAATCTTTCTGTAAAACTTGGTCAGGAAATAGGTGTGTTTCAAGTCCATCAATGGAGGTACTTCCTAAAGATCTCGTTAGAAAGTGCTTGCTGGGAGTGCCCTACACATCACACGATGACCTGAAAGGTGTGTGTAGAAGCTGGGAGGGTATGGTGAATAGCCCTCGATTCTACCCGGACAGAAGCATATCTCGGAAGAGCCAGCAGCTCATATGCTTGCTTCACAAAGATCCAGAGGCCGTTGGCGATAAATTGGTAATAACCATCTATGACCCTTTGAATGGTACCTTGAAGAGGCTCCCTCCCATTGATGATCTCCTCTTTACTGGATTATCCACAATGTCTCAGTGTGTTGCTGTGAATCGAAAACTGGTTCTCATTTCCGGAGGGTATACAATGAAGACTGTATACATTTATGACTTTGAATCGGCGAGATGGAGCCGCGGAGCTGACAGGCCTACACCTCGATCCTTCTTTGTCTGCTCTGTCTCTTCTTCCAATGGACTTGTCTACGTGGCTGCCGGGATCGATAGAAGTCTCAACCCTCTGTCGGCTGCAGAAACATATAACGTGGAGGAAGACAAGTGGGATATTCTACCTCCTATGATCCAACCGCACGGCCCATCATGCCACAGTGTTTTCATGGAAGGTAAATTCATGGTGTTAACTACAAGAAATGGACACAGAATGAACGGAAGGGTAGAAGTTTTCAATCCTAGTGCGGGAACGTGGGAATTTATGCCGAATTTCAACTACAATGTATGGAATAGTAGGGGGGTGGCTTCTTCTTCTGGCAACTTGTACGCCTTCACTGAACGCCATGTGATGAAGTGTGATCGTGAGAACAATGTTTGGACTCGTGTTGCTTCTCTTCCCCTGCAGAATTACTTCATAACTTCTGTTACTGAGTGGCAGGACTGCATTTTTGTAAGCACATATGATTTCGCTTCCGAGAAGCACATCCCTTATCTGTTTAACCCGTCAACCGGTGGGTGGATTGAAGCTAAGTGTGATGACGAAGGCTTTCTGGGCATGGTCGTATCTGCAACAACCTTCCAGATTTGAAAAGATTAGTTGTCCAGTTTCTCTGTTGTTATTACTTGTCTTATTACTAAGAAATTGTGAATGATCCTTCTTAATATTATTTTTGCACTTGATTCAATACTTATAGCGTAAGTTTTGGATCAAGATTATTAACGATCATGTGTTGTAGTTCATTACAAATTTTTACTATTTATTTGGCCGCTTTGGATAAGACATTCTTGTGTTATAATTCATTAGAAATTTTCATTTTTTATTTAGAAATTTTCACTTTTTATTTGGCCGTTTTGGATAAACAATCGGGTGTTATAATTGATTAGAAATTTTCATTTTTTATTTGGCCTTTTGTAGAGGCAATGATGGCCTAAGTTTTGGATCAAGATTATTAACCATTATGTGTCATTATACATACATCAGTAATTTTCCTAGAGGCAATGGAAACTTATTATACAATTTATTATAGCTGGGATTCTAAAGCACAAGAAGCTTCAAGTTGCAAAATATAAATAAAACTAATATTAACATTAAATAAATAACTGTTTTGCCACAAAGGTTGATATTTTTTAAGTACTATATATAGATGAATATTTACTTACTTATTCTCATTTTCTTATTTTTTTATTTTCTTTTTTCATTATGTGGTGGTCTAACTAAGCTACAACAGCTCTTGGTGATAGCTGATAACCAATTTGCCCCTTTTATTAGAGAGCAAGTTCAAACTCATTTACCACGGTGATCTATATCCAATTTCTATTGATGTTCCAGAGCGAGCTAAATAGTTAGACAATAGCGTCAGCAGCCTCAACCGATAAGGAAAATAGTGAGCACAATATAGATTTGTTAAAGCACCCATTTATTGAGCAACTAATAAAAGTACAAAAAACAATTTATAATAATATATCATTTTAATTGTAGAATCAAATAAAATCTGAACTCTTACATTTTTATTTTGTTTAAATGTAGAGATATCACTTGGACTTACTCGGGACTTACTTTTAACCTTAATTAATAATTATAATTTTTTTAAGCTTAATTTATAATTATAATTGATTATCAATCAAGTAACATTTTATTTATCATAATTAATTCATCATTTATCATAAAAGTATACATTGATATGACAAAAGAAACATGTTATGCCATAAAAGAAGACTTAGTCACTTCACTTTATGTTCCACTTTTGAATAAATCAAGAATTATTCTATGCTCCTTATGGAGACCAAGCCTAACTATTACGAGATTTTACTATTTCATTACTGCACCTTGAAAACATCATAATCGAAACCATACCTATGACGTAATAAAGTAATTACATACATGCAAGGATACAATAATATCACCTTATAGATGAAAGAAACATATAACATGATCATGAACAATCTTAAATAAGTCATTGTAAATGTAATAAGTCAATGTAAGTTGAACTTATGTTATATTTGATCCATGAAGATTATGTCTTAATAGAACTTACAAACCAATACTAACAATAGGACATGCAAAGATGAAAAGATAAATACATTCCCATAAACACTACAGAATATACTAACAATAAAACATGCAAAGATGGAAAGATAAATATATTCACATAGCCACTAGATAATCATTTCAAGCTTAAACTCGTTATATTTGGTTATGTGAAAAGTGTAATTCAACTAGTTCAAGACTTACTTAGACATTCTACCCAACTGTTTGGCTCTTTATTTGGTGTGCATTCCATTTATTGAGGGACCACCCTCGACTTGGACCAAAAACCACTAGGTTGATTGATTATCTTTGCTAAGGATTCATCATCTAGATTTTGTTCTCAAGAGAGAGGCTAAGATGACCTCTTTATTATTATTATTTTTTACTTTAAGAATCTCGTACTTAGTTGAGTCTTTATGTCAATTGACTAGAGAAATATATGTGGTTGAGTGAAAAAAATTGAAGTACCTTTTAGATGCAATGGTAGATTGAATCTAGTGATCCAAGATCCATAAAACAAAAATCATCCCTAGATATTTCGACCTTGCCAATCCTAGTCCCAAGCCTAGTATGAAGGACATTGTTTAAACTTCTGCAAAATAAACCTAAGTGTTAAGCTGTTTTTCCTCAACTAGATTTCCTCTCAGATGATGATGTGTTATTGTGATGCTGAACATATTACTTATACTAGTTTATTCGGTTACTCTTCATGTCTACTAAATACGGTCACTTGTTGATGCTTGATAGGTTACACTTTACTTCTTACTTATATGTCTTAATTTTCGTTTATGGTTTTATGATTTTATTCATTAAGAAGGTTGACTTGTCTTCGTATGCCAAGGGGTGGAGTAGCACAGTTCATCCCTTGAGGTTCCACTCAGAAATTTAAGTATTCCTACTACCTTAAGGGGCTTACTTAGTTCATTGTGAACTAATGCATGCTCCTACTCTTGATTCTGATAGTGAACTATGTCTATGATCGTGGAAAATAAAAACATCTTGCACCACTGCATCTATACTACACTGTCATGTCCATGGCTGGTGAAAGGAGGACTAAAGTCCTAGGCCTAACTGTACCTAAATCCTATGTTCATAAGTTTCTTAACTGGTTAATTATTTGCATGTTTATAAACTTTGGGGTATGTATTTAATATGCTCAGGTTTATACCTTAACTACCTTGTAATACGTGCTTTGGAAAACTATAGGGTCAAAATGATTTGGTTTATGGAATATTTCATATGCCATACAACTTTGTATTTAGCGCATCATTTGAGGGTTTTGTTATGTTTCTAACGTTGGGTTGGTGAACTATGTGGTTTCGCCATGAGCGAAACTATGGAACTATGGGTTTATATTTAACGGATAGTGGAGGACAGGGTGGTGACTTCAATGCTTCTAGGGAAGTGTTGGCTCTTCTATAAAAGTAGGTACTATACCACACTTCATATAAAGTATCCAGTTATTACATAGCCCATGTGTCCTATGGATTAGTACTTTGAAAACATACATTCATAACAATATCTTCATTCAATCATTAGTTGGTGCATATTATCAACATCATTTCCTTTCATCGCACAGAGTCATTAAATTGATCACATCATGGGTTGGTATCCATGTACCACATAATATATATCACATTTTATCAAGGATGACAATTAAACATACACTGTTGTTATGAATAAACGAATCTCATGATAACTATAACATAGTAACGTCACAAACATAATGATAAAATCATAATCAATGTATCAACATCAATATAGTAACATAGTAAACATAGTAGCAACATATGATCATGTATATCATGTCATAAATATGGCTTACTCAGTCGAACTGATTCCAACATATACTGAGAAAAATAAAATGCACGATGTCTATATGAAAATATGTCTAGTCACAATATGGGGCATAACATATACTCACCCTTCAGGAGACTTTGTCCCGAAGCTATTGTTGTGCATGATTATCAAAAGGTATTATTATTCATAATATATGTGTCTTGCTACTAGAATTCATTGGTTATGGTAGTCCCACTTGGACCTTTACTTGATCATCATGTCAATGTTATTTTACAATTTTACTTCTTTTATCACCTAATATATGCTCTTAAACTACACATGGAAATCATATCGTGGTAACTACTTATTACCTCATCAAGCATCCCCATTTGTAACATGCATCATGGTTCATTAATCCTTACTAGACTCTTATCTACAACAATTTATTTAGTTAGAAAAAAAGGTTATATAGTCTTGTTGCTATTGTGACTCATAAGAATACGTTACTCCCCAAATTTCATTTCTTTTGATTATTAGGTCTTTCGATTTTGGTTTTGGGATTATTTATGAATTGCTAGCTTTATTGAATCTCTCTATAATTTATACCACTTACGTTCTCATAAAAGTTATCTTTTTAATTAGGATCCATACTGACATTGTTCTACCATTTTTAATAACTTGAATAACAATGTTTATTAATCAACTCCCATTTATCAATAAATTCTCCTTTAAATAGAACTATTAGACCATGAATGGTGGATTATACAGAAAATACTTACAATTGCTACTTATTTGTTGGTCATTTTAATAATGGGACACACTTTGTGTACTACAAAGTTTAATTCTTGGATCCCATGCTTGTCACACTTTCCTTTTTGTCCGAGTCATTTATCACTAACACTCTTATGGTAATTATGTGTCATTAAAACATATTGTCTTCAATCTACTTTACTTATCACCTATATTTTCCCATTGATATCATCATCACTTTCACACCTCTTAGTCACTTACTAATTACACAACTAACCATTGTATTGCACCACTCCCTTTAATGCTCATCAAAATGTATCTTTAATACTTTTAATGTTTAAATTACTTAATATATTATATGGCACACTATTCATTTCATACTTAGGCTGTGTGTGTGTGTGTGTGTGTGTTCGCGTGTTGTTATTAATTTATATTCAATCTATTTGTAATTAATAGATATTATGCTCCTTGCATGTGCATAAATACATTTACTATCCCTTCTAATTACCACATTACATTTGTATACTTATTACTCAATTTTTTCCATACTAACTCTTAGATTTATATAGACAAGATGGTTGTTTTAAAAATTTATTCTTTATACTTTGTCTTTTACATTTATTATCAGCCTTTATTTATTGGGTCTTAACTCCTAATACCTTAATGCGTTAACTTATAATATTTCTTATTTTCACCTTATATAGGTTCACTCATTATGTCTTTAGTGCTTATTTGAGATTGATTACTATTTGATTTCACATCAATGTAATGGTACAACCTACACCATGGCATATCCCTTTTGCTTGTTGGTATGCTCACACAATGCTAACCCCATGAGTTCATCTATACCTAATCATATCTTTTCTCCAACATTCACACTCATTAATTTTGTTTGTACCCATTATAGTTACTACGATCATACCACTCATCATCACTTCATACATATTACTTGTTCTCAGCTATAGTATGAATATTTTACTAACTAGTATCCTCCTTTCCATTCAACCCTATTTATGATATCATAATTCATTCCTAGATTCACTTATTCTCTTCTGATGTCAAAGGTATTACAACAATTCGTGTACATTTCACAAGTTATCTCGATGATAACTTAAAATCCTTAATCATAAATAATTTATTTAACATAGATATTTATGATTCTCTTATATGTAAATATGTTTAAGTGTTTTTCTTTTTTTTTAAACTTGGGGAGTGTTCTATTACACCTAAGAAACAATCCTATTACAACGTTCATAGAATTTTCTTAAATATTTTTCCCAACAAGAGTAATGAAAGATGCATAAAATGGGTAAGATTCAACATTCTACAAGGACCCATTGTTATATTCTTTAACCGTTTTTTATCATTATTTTCGAATTTTAGCTTAAATAACTATGAATTTTTTGTATTTTTCTTCCACAAATTTCTCCTAGTCCGACATTAAAATTGCTATGTTGATTCCTTCTTTGTAATCCTTAGCTCAAGCAATTAATTAAATTAGTTGATTCCTTCTTTGTAATCCTTAGCTTAATAAATTATTTAAATTATTTGAGAGTCAAACATGGTTAAGCTCATCATTTAATTACATTAATAAATTGGTCTAAATACCACATCACACATCATTATTACTTTATGCATTAACTCTTCATCAATTTTTTTATTTTTTTAATGT
Organism: Pseudotsuga menziesii; assembly: GCA_001517045.1. Classification (NCBI taxonomy): domain Eukaryota; kingdom Viridiplantae; phylum Streptophyta; class Pinopsida; order Pinales; family Pinaceae; genus Pseudotsuga; species Pseudotsuga menziesii. Next base: position 19,880 of record LPNX010885973.1, read on the forward strand.
TGAACTTTAATTAGTTTATACATTTAAATTTATTTTTCATTTATTTTCTTTTCTCGATTCATGGTATTGATTCTAATATACCAAGTCTTGCATTTTTCAAAAGATCTTTGCCCGAGCCTTAGCTCTACATGGGCAGCTTTAAACATCTCGAACAGTTGAGTTTGTGTCATGTCAAGATAATTCTTAACATGAGGTTCAGTGTGATGAGAACCCCTATAATGTTTTAACACATCCTTCATGTTAGAAGAAGGCCTAGTGTTATGATGCCAAAACATTTGCACTAGGCCCTTCATTTCTTCAACTAACTTCATGTCTTTGCGGGGCAACCTACTGCTAAATGCCCATAATGTTTCCATTTGTCCCTCTACATCAAGGTTGTCTCTTCTTACTGAATATCTTTTAAGTGCCTTTGGATGTAAAGGAACAATTTCTGATGTGCATTTAAGTAAACGACGTTGTCTTGTGGATCTACATACAATTTATTTAGCCAATACACGATGAGCCACATTACAAGTTTTTTTACCAATCGATGTGAATGCAGCAGCAAGAGATTTAACAATGTGAATACTTGATTCCATATTCTTCATTGTTGTTATGCCTAAATTTCTTCTAATAGTTGCCATATTTCTAGATTTAAGCAAAGCTAAAAAATAGTTGGCATTTACCGGCTTCGAATTTGTTATCAAAATATTGTTTCATTATTTGAGAAGAATGACGAAGGATAGTGCATTTAGCCACCTCACCTTCCATGGAAGTCAATCTTCTCTCATCCACTTGTATTCGTTTAGGAGTTCTCTTTCATTTTGATGCAAAATTTCTTGTCGTTTGAAATGCTGGAGTGATGTTTACATCCACTACCGACTCACAACTTCGATTAGGAGATTGAACCACCGAACATGGTTGTTGCTGAGTCACATTTACATTGGGAGTAACATAATTATTGAACTCTTCACAAGATTGTCCGTCTACTAATGGATGAATAATATCAACTTCCGTATAACCAGCTTCTTTTAATGTTGCATTATATTCCTTAGCCTCTACGTCAGGTATCTCTTGAGGGGTAATGGGAACTATTTTGCTCATGTAATGAATGCCGACGATTTCTTGAATCTTCCCTTCTTCTTTTTTCTGCTTCTTCCGGTGTAAGCACCTTCCTTGCTGACTTTCTTCCTCTATTACGTACATTCCCCATTGAAATCCACCCAAACCTATACAAAACTATGCAATTATGTAAGTAATGATAAAAAATTGCATGTCCAATAGTTCTCTGTGGGCAGGTTCACACGAATTATGTATTTTGATATGTTAAAGGTGGCCAACACGACGCCACCCTACATTTTCTATAAAACATATATCGCATATGCAATATAACGCACCTCCGATATATCGCATATGCGATATTGAATTCCATCTTTTTAATGAACGGACAGGGTTTTACATGTTTTCCATAATACATGTTTTCCATTTATTGCATATAAGATATATTGCATATGCGATTTAGTGCTCAATGAAAATGTGTAATTTACATTTATCTATATATGATGAGGACGAGGGTGATGAACATTAAGGGTGTCCATGAGCATGATGATGATGAGTATGAGGGTGAGGGTGTCGATGAGGATGAGGGTGAGGGTGTCAATGATGATGAGGATGAGGGTGTTGATGATGGTGAGGATGAGGCTGATGAACAATGATGATGAGGATGAGGGTGAGGATGAGGATGAGGATGATGATAAGGATGAGGATGATGATGATGATGACGATGATGATGATGACTATGATGATGATGATGAGGACAAGGGTGATGGTGATGATGAGGATGAGGGATGATGATGACGATGATGATGATGAGGATGAGGGTGATGATGAATATGATGGTGAACAATGATGGTGATGATGAGGGAGGATGATGACTATGATGATGAGGATGAGGATGGGGGTGATGGTGATGATGAGGATGAGGGTGATGGTGATGATGATGATGAGGGTGATGGTGATGATGATGATGAGGATGAGGGTGACGATGAAGATGATGGTGAACAATGATGGTGATGATGAGGAGGATGATGACTATGATGATGATGACGAGGATGGGGGTGTTGGTGATGATGAGGATGAGGGATGATGATGATGATGATGATGACGAGGATGGTGATGATGATGATGATGAGGACGAGGATGGTGATGATCATGAAGATGATGGTGACGATGAAGATGATGGCGAACAATGATTGTGATGATGACGAGGATGATGACAATGATGATGATGATGAGGATGAGGGTGATGATGATGATGATGAGGATGAGGATGAGGATTATGATGATGATAATGATGATGATGAGGATGAGGAGGAGGAGGGTGATGATGATGATGAGGATGAGGGTGATGATGATGATGATGATGATGATGATGATGACAAGGATGGAGATAATGATGATGATGACGATGAGGATGGTGATGATGATGAGGATGAGGGTGACAATTAAGATGAAGGTGAACAATGATGGTGATGATGAGTAGGATGGTGACTATGATGATGGTGATGAGGATGAGGGTGATGATGATGATGATGACCATGATGATGATGATGAGGATGAGGGTTGTGATGATGATGAGGAGG
>LPNX010885973.1:25000-32963 GCA_001517045.1 Pseudotsuga menziesii
GATTATGCTAGCAACATTAGAGAACTTCCATGAAGTAATCTATAGTGGGAACCCACCACCCATAGAACATCAAAGTAGCTAGTGACATTGTGAATCTAGAAGCCATTCCACATAAATTAGCTTTGAACATAATTCCATATATCGCATCTATGTTATAGCAAATTAATATCGCATATATGATATAACGCATATGCGATATGAATACCAAACCTATTGGCTAGGAAAAATCAACTAGGGCTATTGCTTGTCTTTTAGAACTCTATCAATATGCTCAGTTTAGATGGCATGTTTTGATATGACATACACAATATTTTTTTATGAAAATGTAGGATATTGTAGAGTACGAAATGATGATTCTGAATATGTAATTTCCCCCCTCAAAACTATGTTTTATTTATTTATAATTATTTTTCTAAATGACACATGTCAATTTTTGAAAATACATACATTGTTATATAACTTTTGATTTTCATCACCATTTCCCAAAAAAATCATATCGTGCACTAGACGAAATCAAGCTCTACGATATTATATCAATAAATCTAGGATTTCATTGATTTTTGCCCCTAAAGTGTTGCACCCACACATAAGGTTTTAATTTCAAGATTTTCTGACTTCAATAATTTATAATAAAAATAATAATTCTTCAAAAATTCTGAAGAAATAATGTTGCACTAGGCCCATATGTCCTTTATATGTCTACAATATTTTATCCCAAATGGACATCATTTACATCATATATTGCTGCACCCGCACAAACATATATGTTAAGATGTGCTGAAAATTTGAAAACCCACTTTCATGGAAACTGATTTTATAATCATTTACACACATTTTCTCTGCATAAATGCTATATATTATGAAAGCTAATTCAATTACCTATCTTTTCTCTTTTTACATCATCTTCAAATAAGTTAGGGAAGTACCCCTAATTGTCACATAAAGTCATAGTTTCCCATTTATTCGAGTTTCATGTGGCATCTAAAGTGTCTTTAAAGGATTCCATGATTGTGCATCAGCCCAACACTCTTGTGACTAAATTTTTTAGTCACTTATTATTTACAAACTTTATAGCAAGATTATCTTCAAAGATATGTATCCACCAAATATGTTTGGAATGAAATCGACATTGAGAAACTTTTCAGGTATGATGAATGAGTTTCATTTTGATAAGAGAATGGTGGAATTTTTCAAGTAATCATGAGTATTAAGATATAATAGTGCCCCTAATTTCAATAAATATTAATGAAAGGCTAAAAAATTTCTTTTTTTTGAATCCCCTCCCAATGCACCTTCATAATTTAAAAATTCTTTATTTACATTTGATAGTTTAAATATCCATTTTTAGATAAAATTTTCTATACCCCTTTTTATTTTTACCCTTATTATGGTGATATGAGAGAACATTTACAACCACTTGAAACCATGGAGGCCTTAAAAATAAGGCTCAATGATCATACTCATAACAATAAATTGTTACTATAATTGTCTTTATCATGGTGATGTGGAAACTATTATAACCCCTAGAAGCCTTTCAGGGTGAAATATAAAAATATTAGTAAAAAAAATATTACAATATTGTTAACAATGCCCTAAACACATGTAAAATTCATACATATTTGTTCCAAAAATATAACTCAATTCACACCACATTCACACACAAATATTCTAATCTTCACAAGGAATTAAATTGACACCAAATTCAAACATAGAGTACCTATTCAAACCACAACCACCCTATTCACCCCCCTATATACATAATTATAACCACCTCTAATATCTATGTGTTTACCCTTAAATACAATGGAGTATATTGCTCCCATTTCCTGAAAATAAAATCCAGCAATATGGATTCAGATGGTGTTTCCAACTAATAAAGGGTTGCAAAAAAGTAATTATGTATTATACACGTCCATTGGGTGGATTAACCCAAGGATGAGACATTACTTCTCCAAAGAAAAAAAAGAAAATTATTTTAAAAAATTGGTTTTTGTCCACTAATTAAGTAAATTATTTCTTGTGGACAAAATTGAACCCATTACCGAAAAAAATGACCCAATGTCAAAATATTGACAAATCAAATTTAATGTATATTAAATATTTATATATCAAAATAAGCATTGACTCCTCAACCTTGTAAATAAAAAACTAATATATTTTGAAATTCTTAGCCAATAACATTTAGTATTTAATATTAAGTGCAAATTTCCATTTTCTTTGGCTTAAACTTAGGTTTCCAAGGTTCATGATGTCTCAAGTCTACAAGCTATATATTTTCAAATGCCCTAAGCACATGTAAAATTATAAGTGAACTCACACCACATTCACACAAATAATCTAAATGCCACACAAAATTAAAACATAGAGTGTCTATTCAAACCCCAAACACCCTATTCATCCCCCTATATACATAATTATAACCAACTCTGATACTTATGATTTTTACCCTTGTATACTAGGTAGTATATTGTTCCCATTTTTTGAAATAAAAATCCACCAATATGAAATCACATGCTATATTATTGCCTACTTACTGAACCCACTTTGAGCTTACAATTAGTTACTTAACCCTTCTTGAGTGAAAAAAATAATATAAATCTTGGGAGGTCTTTCCACCTAATAAAGGATTGTAAAAATTAATTATGTATTATTGACTTTCCTTAGGTGAATTAACCCAATATCGAGTTATTCCAGCTTCTATGGGAGTAAGTTAATTAATGTGAACTTTACCATAGAACATTAAGTTTAAGGGTTTTGACCCATTTTAAGAGAAGATCGTCAAGCCCTAAGGGTTAGCTCAATTGGTAAGACGTGCGCACACTCTCTCGGTTTGCGGAGAGGTCACGGGTTCGAGCCTTGAGTCCTTTGGGGTTAGGCCTTCTGCGAGGATGGCCGGCGAGAATATCCCCCGATTTTGAAAAAAAAACTTGAAAAAATGGATGAGACATTACTTCTTCAAAGATAAGAAAGAGATAAGAAAGAGTATGAGAGAGATGTAATTTAACTTATGGCTACCCAAAATAAAAATAAAAAGTAATCATAAGAAGACATGTGGACTCATAAAACTTAACAAAAATACAAGTAGGTTTATAAAATAAAAATTTAGAAAAATAAAGCCTAACATGTGGACTCATAAAACTTAACAAAAATACAAGTAGGTTTATAAAATAAAAATTTAGAAAAATAAAGCCTAAAAAACTAATATATTTTGAAATTCTCACCCAATAACATTTAATATTTAATATTATGAATTAAGTTTGAATTTCCTTTTTCCTTTTTCTTTGGATTAAACTTAGGTATCCAATCATGATGTCTAGACTCTAGGCATTATATATTTTCAAATAAGTTGCTTGTAATATTATGAATTAAATTTGAATTTCATTTTCCCTTTTTCTTTGGCTTAAACTTAGGTCTCCACGGATGATGTCTCGACTCTACACATTATATATTTTCAATGAGTTGCTTGTTTGGTAGCTTTGGGTTAAAATCAGTGGAAAGCTTGCTTTGTCTTTGCGACTTTAGGTTAAGATCCGGGGAAAGCAGACAGCAGGTTTAGGTTAAGATCAGTGGAAAGCTTGAGGTTTAGGTTAAGATCCGTGGAAATCCTTCATGGTCTCTGCAAATTTAGGTTAAGATCTAGGGAAATCAGGTTTAGGTTAAGATCCGTGGAAAGTTTGAGGTTTAGGTTAAGATCGTGGAAAGCTTGAGCTTGCTCGGTCTTGGTCTCTGCAGCTTTAGGCTAAGATCCGTGGAAATATTTCTGTAAAACTTGGTCAGGAAATAGGTGTGTTTCAAGTCCATCAATGGAGGTACTTCCTAAAGATCTCGTTAGAAAGTGCTTGCTGGGAGTGCCCTACACATCACACGATGACCTGAAAGGTGTGTGTAGAAGCTGGGAGGGTATGGTGAATAGCCCTCGATTCTACCCAGACAGAAACATATCTCGGAAGAGCCAGCAGCTCATATGCTTGCTTCACAAAGATCCAGAGACCGTTGGCGATAAATTGGTAATAACCATCTATGACCCTTTGAATGGTACCTTGAAGAGGCTCCCTCCCATTGATGATCCCCTCTTTACTGGATTATCCACAATGTCTCAGTGTGCTGCTGTGAATCGAAAATTGGTTCTCATTTCCGGAGGGTATACAATGAAGAGTGTATACATTTATGACTTTGAATCGGCGAGATGGAGCCGCGGAGATGACAGGCCTATGTAAGCTCCCGCGTCCGTTCAGCAGGCTCCCGCATCCGTTCAACAGGGCCGGCGGTTCACCTTCCATCTAGCGGCTCCTCAAACGGTTCATTTGGTTTAGAAAACATTTTCTTGGGAGCTTTTGGAGTGGTCCATCTTCTTGATGTGTGGAACATACGACACATAGACTTGAGAATCTTGATGGGAGCTTGGCTATTTAAAACCCCTTTTGGTCCCCAAGCTCACTACCTGATTCACCCTCAGTTTTACACCATCAGAGAGAGGAAGCAGAGCTTGGAAGAACCGTGCAGGAAGCTGAAGTCCTTGTTGAACAGGGAGATCTTTCTGCAGCAAGTTTCAGTGACTTCAATGGCTAGAGGTATGATCTTGATAGGCATTCTTATTCGATTCTGTATATAGTTTTATTCCGCATTTATGCAGAATCAGAGTTTATTCTAACAGTTGGTATCAGAGCAGTTATCTCTGACTTGATGTTCTGAATGGAGTCTTGTAGGGTTTTCTCTGTGTGCATCCCTGCGTTTTTATTTTGATTGAAAGGATACCGGGATTTTTTGTTTGACTGTACGTTTTGGTGTAATTTCCGGTGCGTTGAAGTATGATCCAGCTCGGAATATGCTATGCGTTGAACTAAGTTACTGACTTTGTGTAGTGGGGTTTTAAATAGACACCGTTTTGATAAACCAATACCTGTATGTTGGAATCACTTATTTCATACTTGTGTATTAAATTCCAAATTGGTAGTATTTTCTTTCTCTAGGTCTTGCCTCTACGTAAATGGAGATAAACCCTTTCCTGTTGTTTATGTTCAGAAGTTTTAGCATTTACGTTTTTGCTTGAAATTTTTGGAATATCTATTTTCTTTTATAGATCCATGTCTGTGGTGAATGTAATTTTGAAATTACCATATCTACGAATCCAGCACTACAGATTTTATTTTCATGGATCCAGGTCAGTGATGAATGTATTTTAGATAATTATCATACCTGTGAATCCCGCGCTACAGATCCGATCTTGTTTATAAAACGTATACCCAGGGTAATTAGCATTGTGTTTGGTTAGAACTAACTAATCAAGCCTCGGTAATGCAGATTTCCCACACATTCTTTCTTTTAAATATGATTTATATGCATTTTTGCATATCTTTTAAAAATACGGAATTATAAGCTTATAAGGTGAAAGTTTGCTTATGCAATGAGTATGGCAATCCTTTTGAAAATTGAATGTTGTATAGCTTTGGGTCATTGAGTTTGCTTTTAAATGGTAATCTCTTTCAGTTGGATCGTTAGCCCTAAAGTGGATCCTGATATATAATAGAAGCAATATCTTAATATATATTTTAATATTTATATATACTAGGATGCAACGATTATGGGCTAGTATTTTAATGAATTTTTTTTTTATATAAAACTTTGAAACTTAGTTTTTAGCCCTACCTTGATGGTTAGTGGTTTCATATGCAAAAATATTTTTCAATAATAGTTTCTATTATGAGAAGAGGGAGACCTCTGGAGCCGACCCCTTCCTTATGGTGGAAATAATGCTCACCTTTTAGTCGATAGTAATAATGCATTATATGTAATATTGAAAATTTTCATTATGTGTAAAATTTGAAATTATAATGCATTATGTGTAAATTTTCATTATGTGTAATATTGAAAATTTTCATTATGTGTAATATTGATAATGCATTATGTGCAAATTTTTTGATTTGAAATAATGCTCACTTTTATTTTATCATATGGTATTTTTTCCAGAATTTCTTAGTTCATTTGAAGTTTGTATGTCTAGTGATCTTGATGATATTTAATTAGAGAATAGCCACAGCATCTCTAATTAATTAATTAATATTGTTGATTATGATCACATAAAGAAAGTTTAGACATTAATTCTAATTAATTATACTAAATATAATAAATTTTATCCCACAGGAATTTTTATTATATTTGGGTAATTAATTAGGATAAAATATTGAATTATTCATAACTTACCCACAGGAATTATGAATTAATAGTTTTATCATAAAGAATATTTGAATCTGCTTGAATTAAAAATTTAGCCCACAGGCAATTTTTATGTCATTGGATTCAATCTTAAAACATGAATTTACATTGGAAAAACATGACATTTTTAATTGGTCTCAATTTTAACGTAAGCATGTGATCTCTATTTTATGCAGTTGTACAACCTGCAAATTGCTCTGAAATTCGTTGTGATATCCCTGAACTTAAGGGAGACAACTATAAGGTCTGGAAGGAGAGAATTCTCCTTCATTTGGGATGGATGGACATGGATTATGCTATTGGGAAAGATGAACCACCAGCACTCACCAATACCAGCACTGCAGCAGACATCGCGCTTTATGAGCGATGGGAGCAATCTAATCGTTTAAGCATGATGTTCATTAAGACTAGAATTTCAGTTGGTATTCGTGGTTTAGTTGATCAGCATGAAAGGGTCCGAGATTTGCTGAAAGCCATTGATGATCAATTCATCACTTCAGACAAGGCACTAGCAAGTACCCTAATCATGAAGTTCGCATCCCTAAGACTCACCAGTGTGAAAGGTGTGCGTGAGCACATCATGCAAATGAGGGACACTGTGGCTCAATTGAAGAAACTCGAGGTTGATATATCAGAGTCTTTCCTGGTGCACTACATCCTGAACACCCTTCCGCACCAATATGGACCTTTCAAAATCTCATACAACACACATAAGGATAAATGGTCAATAAATGAAATCATGACCATGTGTGTTCAAGAGGAATAAAGACTAGTGATGGAACTGGGAGGAAGTGCAATGCTGGAAATGCACAGGAAGGGAAAATATCAAGCCATTAAGAAAGGGAAAGGTAAAATACCTCCCCAAACTGATATTAAGAAAGTTTCTAAGTGTTTCTTCTGTAAAAAGAAGGGACACATGAAGAAGGAATGCGAAAAATTTCAGAAATGGCTTGCGGACAAAGGTAATGCAATCTCATTTGTTTGTTATGAATCTAATATGGTCAATGTTAATATTAACACTTGGTGGATTGATTCTGGATCAACAATTCACATTTCGAATTCCTTGCAGGGTTTGCAAAACCTAAGGAAGCGAGTGGGAAGTGAGCAATGCATCTTGTCAGGAAACAAGATGGGCTCGCATGTGGAAGCTATAGGAACATGCTATTTAATTTTAAGAAGTGGCTTTGTTTTAGAATTAGAGAAGGTCTTTTGTGTTCCAAGTTTCTCTAGAAACTTGATTTCAGTTTCAATACTTGTACATTTTGGATATTCCTTTAACTTTTCAGAAACATCCGTCAGTTTATTTTATAAATCTGATTATGTTGGGAATGGTATTTTGTCTGATGATCTTTACTGCACTAATTTACAAAACAATGTCACTTATGATTCAATGCATGTTCACACTGGCACTAAAAGATGTGTTATTAATGAATATTCCTCTAAATTATGGCACCGGAGGTTAGGTCATATCTCCATAGACAGAATTAAAAGATTGGTAAATGAAGGAGTACTTAATACTCTGGATTTCACTGATTTTGAGACTTGTGTGGATTGCATAAAAGGAAAGCAGACCAACAATTCAAAGAAAGGTGCAAATAGGAGTTCATACATATTAGAGATCATACATACTGATATATGTAGTCTATAAATGGACTCATATGGTCAAAGATACTTCATCTCTTTTATAGATGATTACTCACGATATATGTATCTCTACATGCTTCATAAAAAGGACGAAGCATTAGATGCC
>LPNX010885973.1:34583-74697 GCA_001517045.1 Pseudotsuga menziesii
GAGAAAATTCGTTTGTGAGGACCAAGAATAAACATAAGGTTTATTCATTAAGAAATTGTTGCCACATAAATTAAAATAGCAATAAATACATAGTAATACATGGAAGGTAATACTTGTCATAAGAGGACTTATCGCCATGATTCTTGTATCTATTACTTAATACAGTTTTGTCAATAGACATTAAGTTTGGAAGTATGGACCAAGTGGGAGAATGTAAGCTCCCGCGTCCGTTCAGCAGGCTCCCGCGTCCGTTCAGCAGGGCCGGCGGTTCACCTTCCATCCAGCGGCTCCTCAAATGGTTCATTTGGTTTAGAAAACGTTTTCTTGGGAGCTTTTGGAGTGGTCCATCTTCCTGATGTGTGGAACATACGACACATAGCCTTGAAAATCTTGATGGGAGCTTGGCTATTTAAAACCCCTTTTGGTCCCCAAGCTCACTACCTGATTCACCCTCAGTTTTACACCATCAGAGAGAGGAAGCAGAGCTTGGAAGAACCGTGCAGGAAGCTGAAGTCCTTGTTGAACAGGGAGATCTTTCTGCAGCAAGTTTTAGTGACTTCAATGGCTAGAGGTATGATCTTGATAGGCATTCTTATTCGATTCTGTATATAGTTTTATTCCTCATTTATGCAGAATCGAAGTTTATTCTAACAGCCTACACCTCGATCCTTCTTTGTCTGCTCTGTCTCTTCTTCCAATGGACTTGTCTACGTGGCTGCCAGGATCGATAGAAGTCTCAACCCTCTGTCGGCTGCAGAAACATATAACGTGGAGGAAGACAAGTGGGATATTCTACCTCCTATGATCCAACCGCACGGCCCATCATGCCACAGTGTTTTCATGGAAGGTAAATTCATGGTGTTAACTACAAGAAATGGACACAGAATGAACGGAAGGGTAGAAGTTTTCAATCCTAGTGTGGGAATGTGGGAATTTATGCCGAATTTCAACTACAATGTATGGAATAGTAGGGGGGTGGCTTCTTCTTCTGGCAACTTGTACGCCTTCACTGAACACCATGTGATGAAGTGTGATCGTGAGAACAATGTTTGGACTCGTGTTGCTTCTCTTCCCCTGCAGAATTACTTCATAACTTCTGTTACAGAGTGGCAGGACTGCATTTTTGTAAGCACATATGATTTCGCTTCCGAGAAGCACATCCCTTATCTATTTAACCCGTCAACCGGTGGGTGGATTGAAGCTAAGTGTGATGACCAAGGCTTTCTGGGCATGGTCGTATCTGCAACAACCTTCCAGATTTGAAAAGATTAGTTGTCCAGTTTCTCTGTTGTTATTACTTGTCTTATTACTAAGAAATTATGAATCATCCTTCTTAATATTATTTTTTGCACTTGATTCAATACTTATAGCGTAAGTTTTGGATCAAGATTATTAACGATCATGTGTTGTAGTTCATTTGGATCAAGATTATTAACGATCATGTGTTGTAGTTCATTACAAATTTTTACTATTTATTTGGATGCTTTGGATAAGACATTCATGTGTTATAATTCATTAGAAATTTTCATTTTTTATTTAGAAATTTTCACTTTTTATTTGGCCGTTTTGGATAAAGAATCGGGTGTTATAATTGATTAGAAATTTTCATTTTTTATTTGGCCTTTTCTGGAGACAATGATAGCCTAAGTTTTGGATCAAGATTATTAACCATTATGTGTCATAATACATACATCAGTAATTTTCCTAGAGTCAATGGAAAATTATTATACAATTTATTATAGCTAGGATTCTAAAGCACAAGAAGCGTCAAGTTGCAAAATATAAATAAAACTAATATTAACATTAAATAAATAACTGTTTTGCCACAAAGGTTGATATTTTTTAAGTACTATATATAGATGAATATTTACTTATTCTCATTTTCTTATTTTTTTTATTTCCCTTTTTCATTATGTGGTGGTATAACTAAGCTACAACAGCTCTTGGTGATAGCTGATAACCAGTTTGCCCCTTTTATTAGAGAGCAAGTTCAAACTCATTTACCACAGTGATCTATATCCAATTTCTGTTGATGTTCAGGAGGGAGCTAAATAGTTAGACAATAGTGTCAACAACCTCAACCGATAAGGAAAATAGTGAGCACAATATAGATTTGTTAAAGCACCCATTTATTGAGCAACTAATAAAAGTACAAAAAACAATTTATAATAATATATCATTTTAATTGTAGAATCAAATAAAATCTGAACTCTTACATTTTTATTTTGTTTAAATGTAGAGATATCACTTGGACTTATGGGGACTTACTTTTAACCTTAATTAATAATTATAATTTTTATAAGCTTAATTTATAATTATAATTGATTATCAATCAAGTAACATTTTATTTATCATAATTAATTCATCATTTATCATAAAAGTATACATTGATATGATAAAAGAAACATGTTATGCCATAAAAGAAGACTTAGTCACTTCACTTTATGTTCTGCTTTTGAATAAATAAAGAATCTTTCTATGCTCCTTATGGAGACCAAGCCCAACTATTGCCATATTTTACTATTTCATTACATTCACCTTGAAAACATCATAATCGAAACCATACCTATGACATAATAAAGTAATTACATACACGCAAGGATACAATAATATCACCTTATAGATGAAAGCAACATATAACATGATCATGAACAATCTTAAGTAAGTCATTGTAAATGTAATAAGTCAATGTAAGTTGAACTTATGTCATATTTGATCCATGAAGATTATGTCTTAATAGAACTTACAAACCAATACTAACAATAGGACATGCAAAGATGAAAAGATAAATACATTCGCATAAACACTACAGAATATACTAACAATAAAACATGCAAAGATGGAAAGATAAAAATATTCACATAGCCACTAGATAATCATTTCAAGGTTAAACTCGTTATATTTGATTATGTGAAAAAGTGTAATTGAACTAATTCAAGACTTACTTAGACATTCTACCCAACTGTTTGGCTCTTTATTTGGTGTGCATTCCATTTATTGAGAGACCACCCTCGACTTGGACCAAAAATCACTAGGTTGATTGATTATCTTTGCTAAGGATTCATCATCTAGATTTTGTTCTCAAGAGAGAGGCTAAGATGACTTCTTTATTATTATTATTTTTTACTTTAAGAATCTCGAACTTAGTTGAGTCTTTATGTCAATTGACTAGAGAAATATATGTGGTTGAGTGAAAAAAATTAAAGTACCTTTTAGATGCAATGGTAGATTGAATCTAGTGATCCAAGATCCATAAAACAAAAATCATCCCTAGATATTTTGACCTTGCCAATTCTAGTCCCAAGCCTAGTATGAAGGACATTGTTTAAACTTCTGCAAAATAAACCTAAGTGTTAAGCTGCTTTTCCTCAACTAGATTTCCTCTCGGATGATGATGTGTTTTTGTGATGCTGAACATATTACTTATACTAGTTTATTTGGTTACTCTTCATGTCTACTAAATATGGTCACTTGTTGATGCTTGATAGGTTACACTTTACTTCTTACTTATATGTCTTAATTTTTGTTTATGGTTTTATGATTTTATTCATTAAGAAGGTTGACTTGTCCTCGTATGCCAAGGGGTGGAGTGGCACAGTTCATCCCTTGAGGGTCCACTCAGAAAGTTAAGTATTCCTACTACCTTAAGGGGTTTACTTAGTTCATTGTGAACTAATGCATGCTCCTAGTCTTGATTCTGATAGTGAACTATGTCTATGATCGTGGAAAATAAAAACATCTTGCACCACTGCATCTATACTACACTGTCATGTCCATGGCTGGTGAAAGGAGGACTAAAGTCCTAGGCCTAACTGTACCTAAATCCTATGTTCATAAGTTTCTTAAGAGGTTAATTATTTGCATGTTTATAAACTTTGGGGTATGCATTTAATATGCTAAGGTTTATACCTTAACTACCTTGTAATACATGCTTTCGAAAAATATAGGGTCAAAATGATTTGGTTTATGGAATATTTCATATGCCATACAACTTTGTATTTAGCGCAGCATTTGAGGGTTTTGTTATGTTTCTAATGTTGGGTTGGTGAACTATGTGGTTTCGCTGTGAGCAAAACTATGGACTTATGGGTTTATATTTAATGGATAGTGGAGGTTAGGGTGGTGACTTCAATGCTTCGAGGGAAGCGTTGGCTCTTCTGTAAAAATAGGTACTATACCACATTTCATATAAAGTATCCAGTTATTACATAGCCCATGTGTCCTATGGATTAGTACTTTGAAAACATACATTCATAACAATATCTTCATTCAATCATTAGTTGGTGCATATTATCAACATCATTTCCTTTCATCGCACAGAGTCATTAAATTGATCACATCATGGGTTGGTATCCATGTACCACATAACATATATCACATTTTATCAAGGATGACAATTAAACATACACTGTTGTTATGAATAAATGAATCTCATGATAACTATAACATAGTAACGTCACAAAAATAATGATAAAATCATAATCAATGTATCAACATCAATATAGTAACATATTCAACATAGTAGCAACATATGATCATGTATATCATGTCATAAATATGGCTTACTCAGTCAAACTGAGTCCAACATATACTGAGAAAAATAAAATGCACCATGTCTATCTGAAAATATGTCTAGTCACAATATGGGGCATAACATATACTCACCCTTCAGGAAACTTTGTCCCGAAGCTATTGTTGTGCATGATTATAAAAAGGTATTATTATTCATAATATATGTGTCTTGCTACTAGAATTCATTGGTTATGGTAGTCCCACTTGGACCTTTACTTGATCATCATGTCAATGTTATTTTACAATTTTACTTCTTTTATCACCCAATATATGCTCTTAAACTACATATGGAAATCATATCATGGTAACTACTTATTACCTCATCAAGCATCCCCATTTGTAACATGCATCATGGTTCATTAATCCTTACTAGACTCTTATCTACAACAATTTATTTAGTTATAAAAAAAGGTTATATAGTCTTGTTGCTATTGTGACTCATAAGAATATGTTACTCCCCAAATTTCATTTCTTTTGATTCTTGGGTCATTCGATTTTGTTTTTGGGCTTATTTATGAATTGCTAGCTTTATTGAATCTCTCTCTAATTTATACCACTTATGTTCTCATAAAAGTTATCTTTTTAATTAGGATCCATATTGACATTGTTCTACCATTTTTAATAACTTGAATAACAATGTTTATTAATCAACTCCCATTTATCAATAAATTCTCCTTTAAATAGAACTATTACACCATGAATTGTGGATTATACAGAAAATACTTACAATTGCTACTTATTTTTTGGTCATTTTAATAATGGTACACACTTTGTGTACTACAAAGTTTAATTCTTGGATCCCATGCTTGTTCACACTTTCCTTTTTGTCCCAGTCGTTTATCGCTAACACTCTTATGGTAATTATGTGTCATTAAAACATATTGTCTTCAATCTACTTTACTTGTCACCTATATTTTCCCATTGATATCATCATCACTTTCACACCTCTTAGTCACTTACTAATTACACAACTAACCATTGTATTGCACCACTCCCTTTAATGCTCATCAAAATGTATCTTTAATACTTTTAATGTTTAAATTACTTAATATATTATATGGCACACTATTCATTTCATACTTAGGCTCTCTCTCTCTCTCTCTCTCTCTTTCTCTCTCTCTCTCTCTCTCTCTCTCTATGTGTGTGTGTGTGTGTGTGTGTGTGTGTGTGTGTGTGTGTGTGTGTGTGTGTGTGTGTGTGTGTGTGTGTGTGTGTGTGTGTTGTTATTAATTTATTTTCAATCTATTTGTAATTAATAGATATTATGCTCCTTGCATGTGCATAAATACATTTACTATCCCTTCTAATTACCACATTACATTTGTATACTTATTACTCAATTTTTTCCATACTAACTCTTAGATTTATATAGACAAGATGGCTGTTTTAAAAATTTATTCTTTATACTTTGTCTTTTACATTTATTATCAGTCTTTATTTATTGGGTCTTAACTCCTAATACCTTAATGCGTTAACTTATAATATTGCTTATTTTCACCTTATATAGGTTCACTCATTATGTCTTTAGTGCTTATTTGAGATTGATTACTATTTGATTTCACATCAATGTAATGGTACAACCTACACCATGCCATATCCCTTTTGCTTGTTGGTATGCTCACACAATGCTAACCCCATGAGTTCATCTATACCTAATCATATCTTTTCTCCAACATTCACACTCATTAATTTTCTTTGTACCCATTATAGTTACTATGATCATACCACTCATCATCACTTCATACATATTACTTGTTCTCAGCTATAGTATGAATATTTTACTAACTAGTATCCTCATTTCCATTCAACCCTATTTATGATATCATAATTCATTCCTAGATTCACTTATTCTCTTGTGATGTCAAAGGTATTACAACAATTCGTGTACATTTCACAAGTTATCTCGATGATTCATGAATCGTGTACATTTCACAAGTTATTAGATATTTATGATTCTCTTATATGTAAACATGTTTAAGTGTTTTTCTTTTTTTTTAAACTTGGGGAGTGTTCTATTACACCTAAGAAACAATCCTATTACAACGTTCATAGAATTTTCTTAAATATTTTTCCCAACAAGAGTAATGAAAGATGTATAAAATGGGTAAGATTCAACATTCTACAAGGACCCATTGTTATATTCTTTAACCGTTTTTTATCATTATTTTCGAATTTTAGCTTAAATAACTATGAATTTTTTGTATTTTTCTTCCACAAATTTCTCCTAGGACGACATTAAAATTGCTATGCTGATTCCTTCTTTGTAATCCTTAGCTCAATCAATCAATTAAATTAGTTGATTCCTTCTTTGTAAGCCTTAGCTTAATAAATTAGTTAAATTATTTGAGAGTCAAATATGGTTAAGCTCATCATTTAATTACATTAATAAATTGGTCTAAATACCACATCACACATCATTATTACTTTATGCATTAACTCTTCATCAATTTCTTTGTTTTTTTAATGTTGAACTTTAATTAGTTTATACATTTAAATTTATTTTTCATTTATTTTCTTTTCTCGATTCATGGTTAACTAAATTAGGTTAAGTAAAATAAGTTGTTTTATTACATGAATACATGAATTGATTTTCATATTTATAATCTTCTATTATTATAAAAAAAAAAAATTGACTTATTATTATTTCTTCTATCATTAAATTTAAAGTGCACCATTATTCCTCAATGCCTGCAGAAGGAATGGATTTCATCAATTGGGCCTAATTGAAGTGGGGAGAAATTCCATCCCACTCTATAAGCTAATGCACATATCTCACTCAAAACCGCTTCGAGAACCATTTATTTAATATTTTCTTATGTGGCCATGACCCTTAAAGAGAATTTTATGTGAGCGACGTGATTGAACTATTTTGAGCTCAATGGATTCCACCATGCCTGGTAGGATTGAAGGATGGGAGACTAATGGGTTTCATACCATGGAATAATTGGTTATGAATATCATTTTAACTAGGATAACTTAAAAGTACTTAAAAGTTTGACGTTCCAATGAGATTTGGGAGATAAAGACAAAACCCGATCATTTAGACGTGTGGTGCATAGTTGTGTATGTGGGATCTATTCATGATAGGAGCATGAAAATATATCGAATCATTAATGCTTCAGTCCACCACTAGTGGAGACTATCATCTTGGGAAACAACAAACAAACCAACTTTATACCAAATTTTTTCATACTATTGGTGGATAATAAATCGACATTGGAGTTGCAAAATGTTTTGGAATGAGACAACAGCCATTAATACCAACTTTGTTAGTAGGAGTTATTGGTTACTTGATAGACCATACGAGCACATTATTCTTGTCCATTATAGATAAGTATGGGAGGTTAATCCAAAAAGTAGTATATTTCCCAAAGGAAGTACAAAATAGAATGGGTGCTACACATTTACCAAATTGGATTAGTAAGTGAACTATGTTACCATCGACAACATCGAATTCAAGTTCACGCACTGGAGTTTTAAGCCAACTTGGTGATGGGTGATGCCTCCATGGTTTATTGAGAGCACCAACAATTCACCAAGTCGATAATGTCTTCAAGCAACTCATCGTAATTCAGTGCATACCATGCATGCTATGATTATTTAGTATAGATCAGTCTCACTCACCCCTTTATGAGATGAAGAGATGAGGGTCAAACTCAAGTAAACAAGTTCGGGTTTCATTCATTGACTCATTGATTCATTAAGTAATATTTAACCCCACTTGGAATGAATATATTTAACCCTCCTACCGAGCATGAAGGAAGGGAGACTATTAGAAATGAAGGTTAAATGTTTGGTACCACTAATGCTATTCTATATTTCAGTGTGTCTCATAGAATAATTACTTCTCTTTGTTATTAACTATGCAAGTTACTATGAGAGACCTATTTCATGGATCCATTAGCCTCCTCTTTGTTTGGTGGAACTAATATTATCCAAAACCTTATTTCTACGTTGATATTTTACAGAAACCTTCGTTATTTTTTGTTGAGTTGGATGGGCACCTCACTTAGTAAGAAGAACTCACTTTCCATAGATGCTAGCTGGGAATTTGGCTCGGGCCCTGGCTGGCTAGTGACCGAAAGCATAATCATGGGGAAAAAAGACAGTTTATAGTTATTTGTTTGCATTTATTGGGTGTGGACTTTACAATTTAAAAAGAGCGGTTTTACAAAGAGAAAATATAAAATTGTGTAATTCCATAACTATTTTTTTTCTATCCCAATCCGTTTTCCTCACCAGCATTTGAACAAGAAAATCCATTTATGTTTTGAAGTTACAAATATTCCTTAATGCCTTCAGGTGTTCATCTATCTCGCTCGATGGGTTCCTTCATAAAGTGAACAATCTTACAGGTTACTTTTCAGTTATCCAACTGGCATATGGTAAAATTATGTAGCTATAACCTAGGCTTACACTGGTCAACTATACAGCAATAACATGGCCTGGTGTGTAGAAGATTGAACTTAAGAATCTAGAAAAATAAAGGATCACATTTGCTTGAATGCAAAAGGAATGAGGGTTGCATTCATAGATGGTCAAGTCATCATTTGGCCAAGAGGAAACACTATCGATGATGCGGTGGTCATTGGAGAACAAGAAGGAGGTTTGTACAAATTGAAGGGCCATCCAAAACAAGCCTTGGTCCATGACACAGTAGAGCCAAGTGAACTTTGGCATAGAAGGCTTGCACATGTGCATTACAGAGCACTACCTCTTGCAAGCAAAGTTGTTGAAGGTATTTCAGAAATGCAAGCAAACCATGACAGGGTCTGCAAATGATGTGCGAAAGGAAAGAACACAAAGAAGACATTTCCTTGTAGTGAAAACAAAGAAAAAGGAATCTTGGAAATCATCCACTCCGATGTATGCGGTCGTATGTCATCAAGATCACTAAGCGGTTATGCATATTATGTTTCTTTTATTGATGATTTTTATAGGAAGACATGGGTTTACTTCATGAAGAATAAAGACAAAGTATTCAACAAGTTCAAGGAATTCAAAGCCTTGATCGAGAATCAAACTGAAAAGAAAATCAAGACCTTTCGATTAGATAATGGCAGAGAATTCACTTCCAATGAATCAGGGATTAAGAGGGAGTTTTCCACTCCTTATAATCCACAACAGAATGGGATTACAAAATAGAAGAATAGAACTATCATGGAAGCTGCAAGAGTTATGCTTCATGATCGAGATCTTCCTATGGATGTTTGGGTTGAAGCTGCCAGAACAACGGTGTATGTACAAAACCGTACTCCACATAGAGTACTTGAGAACAAGAATCCTGAAGAAGTATTATCCAGTAAGAAACCAAAAGTCAGCCATCTCAGAATATTCTATTGTCCGGTATACATACACATTCCAAAAGAGAAGAGAACAAAATTAGATCCTTCAGAAAAGAAGGGTATATTTGTGGGATACTCTGAAAGCTCGAAGGCTTACAGAATATATTTTCGAGGATACAAGAAGATTGACATCAGCAGGGATGTGACATTTGATGAAGAAACATCTTACAACAAATCCAGAAAGAGACCTACTGAAGAACTGGAAGAAGAAAAAGCACCTAGAATTCATGATACAACCATGAATGAAGAAACTCAAGAAGAATATCGGGAATTTGAAGAACTAGAAAGACCTATAGATCCACCTCTGGAGAAGAATCCTCATAAGAGGAAACCTGCTTAGGTATGAGAACTTATCCAAGGTGTGGAAATATATGGGGATCCAGAAGAGAATCATAGAGAAAGAAAGAGGACCAGATCCTGCTCCAAGTATGTAGCTTTACTATGTGATTTCATTGATAAAGAAACTTCCATTTATGAAGAAGCGGCAGAATGGAAAGAATGGAAGGATGCTAT
The DNA here is from genome assembly GCA_001517045.1 of Pseudotsuga menziesii. NCBI lineage: Eukaryota > Viridiplantae > Streptophyta > Pinopsida > Pinales > Pinaceae > Pseudotsuga > Pseudotsuga menziesii. The sequence goes on from LPNX010885973.1 coordinate 45,014, forward strand.
GATCAAATAATATCAATCGATCATGAAGAATGATGTTTGGGATGTTGTCCCAAGACCAGAACAGAAGTCAGTTGTAACTTCCAAATGGATCTACAAGATCAAGCATGCTGCAGATGGTAGCATTGAAAAGTATAAGGAAAGATTTGTGGCTCAGGGTTTCTCTTAGAAAGAAGGAATAGATTATGAAGAAACCTTTTCACCTGTACCCAGATACACTTCCATCAGATCGGTACTTTCTTTGGTTGCAGTGATGAAATGGAAGATACACCAGATGGATTTCAAGGATGTTTTCTTGAATGGTGTAATGGAAGAGGAAGTGTATGTAGAACAACCACTCAGTTTTGAGACACATGACAGAGATTCTCATGTATGCATATTGAAGAAAGCCCTGTATGGTTTGAAACAGGTACTGAGGACTTGGTATGACAAGATTGACAGTTTTCTATCCATTTTGGGCTTTACAAAGAGTAAAGTAGATTCCAACCTATATTACAAGGTTGAAGATGGCAACCCAGTGATGCTTCTACTATCTGTAGATGATCTATTTGTGACAAGTACGGATGGGTTGATTGCTGATACAAAGAGAAATATTGCTACTGAGTTCGAAATGAAGGACTTGGGTATAATGCATTATTTTCTAGGTATGGAGGTGTGGCAGAGTGCAGATGGAATATTCCTTGGATAAGGGTAGTATGCAGTAGATATCCTAAAGAGGTTTGGGATGATTGACTATAAGGATATGGCCTTAGATATGGCATAGAACCTGAAGCTATTGAGTGATGCTTCATCAGAGATGGTTGATGCCATGATGTATCGTTAGATGATTGGGTCCTTGATGTACCTGAAAAACAGAAGACCAGACATTTGCTTTGCTGTGAACACCTTGAGCCAGTTCTTGACAAATCCAAGAAATGTTCACTTGATTGCTGCAAATCATATTCTAAGGTACCTAAGGGATACAGTTGATTATGGGCTCAAGTATGAGTCGAATCAAAATATTAACTTGGGGGGTTATGTCGATTCATATTGGGTAGGCAATGCCATCAATAGGAAGAGGACTTCAGGGTGTTGCTTCAATATGGGATCAGGTGTGATCTCTTGGTTTAGAAAGAAGAAATGCTGTGTGGCACTAAGTATAGCTGAAGCAAAGTATGTCACAACTTGTTCAGCTAGTTGTGAGGTAATATGGCTGCGGAAGCTATTATCTGATATATTTGATCTCCAGTTGGACGGTACTTGTATACATTGTGACAACTAGAGTTGCAATTGTACACTAACCATGGAATGGGGTACCTCATTTCTTAGGGTCTGCTCATCTAGGGATTTGATGTGCTAAATCCTTTGTTCATCTTCTAACAACATCTCCAAAAATAGGTTGTGTTCTGGAAAGCTTTCCATCTTGTGTTTAGCATCAACCTGGCAACGATTGTAAGTAATCAAAATCCTCCTACAGAACTCTATACGAGCTCCCTTTGTCTTCTTTACATCCTTCTTGAATTCTTCGGCTGTGTTTATGGAAAAATCCAATAAATCATATACTTACCTTAGGCCTTGTTGATCTTTTGCTAGAATATCTACAGGGGTTTCCTCATTTGCTTCTAATTTGGCTAATATTCCCGTTAGGACTTCTAGAATGACCTGTGATCTGTCCATAAAATATGAAGAAGTTTCTAAAATTTATTCTAGCCTATTGTCTATTTGCACAACCCTGCACCTCTCTTCTTCTATTGATACTTGCACTTGGTGCATCTTGCTTCTTTGTGCTAGAACATGCTCCTTGAAAGGATGAAGGTTGACTTGTTGTTCCCTGGCCTCTTCTAGAGCTGTTGTTAATGAAGTAACCTGTTCTTTAAACTTTGTAGTCTGCACCTAAGATTGCCTCTCAGACTCCTCCAAGGTAGTTTTCTATAACTCCGACTCCCCTATCTTACTGAGCGGCTGATCATTTTATGTATGAAGGCGTTCACATATCATTTTCAACTCCTCCTTTTTAGTCCTTAGCCCCTGACATTCCTACTACAGTTTTTATAGATTTTCCTTGGAAACCTCCAGAGATCTCTTCTCTACTTGGAGGAACTGGAGCTCAAATTTTGAAGACTTTATTTCATGTTGCATGCCTTCAAATTTTCTTTTCAATCTACTACTTTCCTCTCTCTCCCTTCTTAGGGTATCCTTTAGTTGGGCAGTAGATTTCTTTAACTGTTCAAGATCAGTCATTATCTGATCCACATTGTCCTCAAAAGCATGGATCAATGTTGCTCCAACTCTGATAGTGAATCTTGGATCCTTTTTCTGTCCCATACACCACTGTTGTGTCATTTATCATTTTACCTGACTTCCCCCTAGTCTCTACCTTCCTCTTGGTGCTCTTCACAATTCTTTTTCTTTGCCTGTCATAAAAAATAGTGTTGAAGTCTGGCACCTCTTCCCCTTTCTTCTGCTCGAAAGGGATTAGTCTTAGGGTAGGGACAACAGCTTGTCCTGTTGTGCTTCTAGCAACTACCTTAGGATCTTGAACATCAGGATTACCCACATCCTAAACCTGAATGTCTATAGGATCAGAAGCTTGCTTCTGTGTCAGTTTTAACCTTTCTGCTTCCTGCTTCCTAAGTTCCTCATCCATTTTCCATTTCCTTTCTTCTTCTTCAATCCTGGAAGCTTCTTCTACCTTTCTAGTTTCCTCTTGTTCATCTTTTCTCTTTTCTTCTTCCTCACCTTTAATCCATCTTTCAGCCTCCTATGCTAGTCTCCTAGCATCTTCATCTCTTTTTCTAGCTTCTTCTTCCTCTACCTTTTTCTGCTCATCCTGTCCTTTGCCGCCTTTAGTGCTTATTTTCTTTTTAAATCTTCTTCTTAATGCAGTTATGTTTTCTCCATTTTGAAATATTGCTTCATCTTTATCCCAGTGGCTTGTATACTCAAAATGTACATTTGCGTCCCTGTAGTGTTCTGCCACTTTATTCCAGGAATCATTCCTGTGGAAATTTATTTCCCCAAAATGGAATTTCCCCAATTATTCTACAAATTCATCGGATTTCTTGACTCTTGTAAACTTATAGCTTCCCAACCTGAATGGTAAGGGAGGATAAGTTGCTTTCATATGTTAAAATAAAAAATTCCCTATGCCATCTAAGAAGACCTGCCTAACTGCCTCCTTGTGTACCACATAATCACTGTCATATTTTGGTAGTAGTGAAGGTGCTCTAGAGCATCCATACATTCTCATACACAATCCATCCTCCGTTAAGTACTAATCCGCATATTCTTCAATAACCTGCTTCCTCCGACATGCAGTTGCATTCTTTTAAGAAACTCAATGTGTATAATGGCATAATGAAGTGTTCACACACTTCTCTATAGTGACTATGGTATTTATGTGCCCACAGTGGCTTGTAGGCTGAGTATACTAGAGTTCTCTCTCGGTTCTAGATACACCTCAGGTTTGGTAAAGGTTGATTGTAGACTATGCAAACAATCAGTATAGAGCTCATGTAGAACTCTGATTTTTTATGGGAAACCCCTCCTAATGCTGAAGCAATGCAGGCCAAGAGGCTGTTTGATACAATGTTCACCTAGTTGAACAATGTCCCTTGGTTTTCAACATAGAAGATGATATGGACCCAACCCAACTTAAAAATTTTACCGTGGGCTCTCCCGAAAATCCTGTTTAGCATCAGGGCAATGAACCTGTAAGGGGTCCTTAAAGTGGCAGTATGATATTCCCCTGATGGCCTAATCATGAAACTTTTGCCAAGTGTTGCCATTCTTTTCAATGTCTCGACTAGGTCCAAATTAATTGTCTTTAGCCAGTCTTCAGTCAAGTATACCTGGGCCTCCAGTAAGTGGTAGGCTAGTGATACATACCCAAGGCTATAAGTAGAATAACCCTATTTGTCCATGTTGGCCAAAATCATGGTAGTTACATCTGCCCTGGGCAGAATTTATTCAATCACCTCTTAGCACAGGAAAAGCTTAGGTCTGGTAGCAACCCTCATCAGAGTAGATTTCTCTATATTTCTGTATATATTTTCTTCCTCGAAACCTATGTCAGGTACCTCCCGGTGTGTTATTAGTATGTATACTTCCCTCCATTTATATTCAAGCTCCACACCCACTATGCATCTAGTGTCTTTGTAAGTGTATTCAACCTTGGTGACAATTTCAACATCAGATTCCTCCTCTACTTTAGGATCCTTCTTCTTCTGTCATTTATACATCTCAAATTTGGAAGGACTTCCCTGTCATACAAAAATCCTTTAGGTTTTGTTGAGCCATTCCTAAAATAATATTCAAAGAATGGAGACAAACTGCATGAGCATTTACCTCGTTTAGGCTAATCATGATTACATCTATGAAAAATAAACAAACAATATTCAAATACCAAGTGTTCCTGCACAAAACCAATCTTCCAAAGAGATAAAACCATCCCATGACTAAAATTTGCATAATCAACTCATAATATCATGGCCTTTCTAAAATGAATAAAATCCCCCTCCCGTTGTCAAGGAGAAAATAGCCTCAAATCACCCTCTCGGCGCTATGAACTAAATCGTCCCATTAACAATCTCATCCTAAGTGGGTCGTAACTTCAAAACTGTGACCCTGGTCCATAAGAAATGTGAGCGAACCAAATACCGGGGAACCAAAACCTCAAAATCTTCGAGATAAACAAGAAAACGCCCTCCTCCTGCAACTAATAGGGGACTACCCTCCCCGGATGGCCATACATAGACTGGATGAAACTGGTGCAGACAGCGTAACACCCGTCTGCACCAGTTTCCCAAGAAGTCAGGTGCAGGTCGCAAACCCATAATGGCTACGAATTCAATCATTAAGCAAACCAGAAACCCCCCATCGGACAGCCCTACCATCTACATAGACTATATATAAGCGCTAAAATGGAAAACTAGGTATCCATTAATAGCAGAGGGGGGGAATAACCAAGGGTGACAAACTCAACTCAACCATTTGAATGGAAAAGGTAGAACGGGAATAAAGGCCTACCAGGCAATGCGATGTGCGACTGGTGAGAAAAATCCGTGAACCTCCACAGCGGAGCCACCTACGAACGAGGTACCGACAGTGAGTAAGATGTTATGCTCGAAAAAATAACAACAGCACGAGCAAATTTGCAAAAACAACAATAGAAAATAATAAACCCAAACCCCCAATATATACATCCCGGTTAACAAATAATTGGTGGGAAAAATAAGACCACTGGGAGGCAAAATGACTATGGGATTGGCGATCCTATCAGTAGCATATACGCAACGGCGGATGATGAGATGGCTATGAGATCTGTAGTGACATCGGTAAGGGAAATAAACTTCGCATCGGATTTCACCAAACTAAGGCCTCGGACAAATAGTTGGTTGAAAAAATGCAACCAGTGGAAACCATAAAGACACTGAGTTCCACAGACCAATCAAAATCAAAGGTAAAATAAACATGACTCAAGCAAAAAATATCGACCAAGTGGACAACATAAATCAAATTATATCGGAAGAATAGTGCTTTCTAGAGCCGCAATGGCAAAATTTGACAATACTAAGGACTTGTGAATCAAAACGATGGAATTCCAGCACTCATTTACTCATTTGGTCTTGCTACTACCTGCAAACAACTATTCTCTTCACAATGTAACTAATATATACCAAAAACATTAGCTCTTTCCAGTTTATGCTTCAGCATAAACCACTGCTGCAATTTTCTTCCAATGTTCTTCTAACAAAGAATACTTCCTTTGACATGTATTTCTTCAACAAAATATGTCCTACCTCTCTCCCAAGGTATAAAATATTTCCAAAGAACTTCAAATTCCTTCTCAATCACACATTAACCCTGGAGTTAACAATTTATTGTAAGTTACAAAAACTAAAAGAACATTACCTTAATCAACTTTCCAATCTTGCAATGTTGGAATTCTGAGCACTTTCTTCTCTAAGTTTCCTAGGACTTTTTATGAACTACAATATCAGCCTCTACAGTGAAGAAGTCTTTTTCATCTTTCCACCAATACCTCACCAAAAATCCTTCATAAGCTTGGTCTTTTAGCATCCACTAGTTCTTTCATCATAGAACCTCTTGAGTATTTGATACTCCTCTTAAGGATTTCCTTCATGTAGTCACCTTCAACACTTCTCCAATGGAGATATCCCTATCTCCTCATTACATCTTCATATTTTAATCTTCTTCCATTTGTTGCTGAACTGTTTCCTTCTCCATCCAGAAAATAACAGTTCTAGGTCTTTAGACTTTATTCAATCTCACCACTTGACTAATCAACCTTCTGTTCACAAATTCTCTTATGCAAGAACTTCTTTGTTCTTTCAAAGAACTCAACTATCATCCCAACACCTATTTTCCACTATATATACAAAGGAAAAACTTCTATGATACCAAAAGTGATGTAGGATCCCCTCATACTTTTCTTTGAACCACAGAGTTCGCGAGAAATACTTCACCTTCTTCTTGTGTTGAGCTTGTTGGAAACACTCTCACCACAATTTCCAGTCATCTTGACAAATCCTTGCATCCAAGCTAATATTATGTAGTTAACTATAAAAGTCTTCATTTCTTCCCTTCAAATATATTATGCAAACTTAAATACCCTCAAGGAATGCTACTTCAGGAACTTCTGCAAAACCTAGTTTAGAAAACCTCATGAATCTCTTAAACCATGCATTTTCTCAAAAATATGTTTGAAAGCCACATAATAAACCCCATCCTTAACAAAACAAGATCACATAATCTTTAAATTCGCCTTAGTTTGTCCATAAACTAAGTTGCAAGTTTAGTGACGGTTTTACTTCACGTAATCTTTTTCATATCTTAAATGCATTCCACCATCAATTCTCCTCAACCATTTCTTCCTAAATTTCCACATGCATGAATCTTCCTTCTACCGGTTCTCTTTCCCATTCTACATGGTTATTCACAAAAAACCCCTATTCATATATAATTAATTCTATAGTATGGATATATTCATAAATGATGAAACTCTATAGATTTCACACTTGTTTCTATATTTGTAAAATATAAATCCATCGGTTAAAATTTTGTTACCAGTTCGTGCTTTAGATAGTCACACACAGAAGAAATTCATTCATATATCACATAGACAATGAACAACATCATCATGTACAGTAACTCTTTCAATAATTATAAACATGTACAAATCTATCCCACCCCTATGTTTGGACAAGTTCCAATGCTTGGATTTTTTTTGGACCAAAATCTCTACCTCTATTGAGGGTCGAACCTTCTTCTGCCCTTAGGATTCCAGATTTATGCATGGAAAACTACTTCCAGCTCTCATAACAGCATCCTACGATTATGAAACTAACTTTGTGCATTTGTATAGCAAATCCTAAGAATAGAATCCTATCTTGTCTAAAATCAATGAGTCATGAATTGACTGCTACATTCCAACAGCTCAATCCCAGACTTCCTCGACTCATCCCTCAAGTAGTTAATCTATTTAAGCTCACTCAACACTTTTAGAACCTTCTAAACTCTAATCTATAAAATATAACATTTTACACAAATATCATACAAATATAACCCCTCTTTGGCAATGGTCAAGACCCTAAGGTATGATTTACAATTTAGATTTTTTCATTGAGCAGGTTCTCCTACATCATTATGGTACCCAAAAATTCAACACTTCAACTTGAAAGAATTTACCGATGTGGATTGAGAAGGAAGTGTTGATGATCGAAAAAGCACTAGTGGATCATCATTCTTCTTATGAAATTTTTTTCTATCTTGATCAAGCAAGAAACAATCCTCCATTTCACTCTCCACGGCAGAAGCGGAATACATTATTGTTGTGTCTTGTTGCACTCAAGTAATTTGGGTGAAGCAGACACTAGAATACTTACTTGTGACACATGATCACCTAATCATAATAAATTGTTATAATACCAATTCCATAAATATGTTAAAAATTTGTGTATTGCACTCCAAGACAAAGCACATACCAATAAAGTATCAGTTCCTAATAAGACAAGTATCCCATAAAATTGTCAAACTAGAGTATGTTGACACAAAGCACATATTGATTATATCTTCACCAAGTGACTACCCAAGGAAGACTTTGAGCATATTTAGACAAAAGTTGGAAGTAATATCCTTACAATAGTTGTAGTAGAAGAAGCATAATCTCACGGGGAGATATGTTGACAGGCATAGCTATCAGAAGGAAGACCATTTCATTATTGTCAAAGGGGGAGACAATGTTGTCCAAATGTAAATGTTTCCATCATTTCCAAAGGGGGAGATTATTGAGAATATAGTTTTCATTGATGTCAAAGGATTTCAGGAATGACAAAGAGATAACCAATAGACATAATAGCATGATTAACTCAGTAAAAGAGAAAGGATCCATTACGTGGATTAGGATTTGAGCAATGAAAAAGGAATACCGAGTAAAACCATGATGATAGGGTGAAATTAGTGAAAGACAGAGGAATTACAAATTCAAATAAGAAAACTAGTGATAGGGTCGATGACAGGGTAAATATCTGCAAAGAAAGTAGTAGCAGGTAATAGTTTGAAAGCACTAAAGAAATTTTTAACAACCCAATTCATTTGAGAGACAGAGATCGATGGTCTATAATAAGATACTCAAAATAAATATGCATGGAAAATAACATTCACAAATGCTATATTGAAGTGAAAAATTGGACATTCTAGATCAATCGAGCAAAATTGTGGAGGCCTATTTTGAGATGATCAACAATGGTGAATGGTTTTCGCACAAAAAAAGTGAATATCCACAATATGCATTTGATCATAGATCAATGTTCTTGAGTGAACCCACAAAGAAATCGACGATTCAAAGGAATGCAAAAAAAAGTTGTGGAAGAGAATTACGGAGGCCGAAAATGGGAAAGTATGGTTCCCCATTCCACAATCCTTAATTTGTAATATCAAAAGTTGGAAAATATTTTAGAAAATATCGACGGCGTAGAATCATAATTGCGAAAAAGGAATTTGGGAAAGTATTTTCAAGAAATTTTGAAAACCCGCAATCCGCATTTTGAAATCAAAAATTCGTAGGATGGATGATTAGGAAAGACTCTGCAAGACATCGATGGTGTGGAAAGGAAATTGCAAAAGTATTTTCAATAAATTTAAAAAACCCGCAATCCGCAATCTACATTTGATCTAAAGATCAACGATTAAGAAAGAGTCTACATAAGATCGACGTCGCAGAAGAAATCTTGTGAAAGAACTTTTAAGGAATTTGAGAAACACACAATCCATAATCTGCATCTTATATAATATCAATGATTAAGAGAGAGTCCGGATGAAATCAACGGAGCAGAAAGCATCTTGCAGAAAGGTAGGTGCTATACTTCTATCAATGATCAATGATCATACTCATAGAAATAAATTGTAACTATAACTGTCATTAGAGGAATTTTGAGGTGTAAAATGGGCCACCTAAGGAAAATAATAAAATAATACTTAAAATAATAAAATAATAGTTAAAATAATAAAATAGTATTTATTAATTTTGGAAGAAAAAAGAAAAAAACTACTTTTTGTGTTCGTATTTTCGACATACCTCCCTGTGTTTTTACTCAAATTTCAATTAGAAGAGCTTGTTGGATGTGGAATTTGATTTTGTATCCAATAAGTACTCACACTACATACTTTTGATGGACCCCACTACCCTAAAAATAATAAATACCTGAAAAAATGTGATGATGACATCATCATCACATTTTTTCAGGTATTTCTTGTTTTTGGGGTAGTGGGGTCCATCAAAAGTATGTAGTGTGGGTATTCGCTAGATGCAAAATCAAATTCTGCATCCAACGAGCTCTTTCGATCGAAATTCGAGTAAAAACACAAGGTGATATGTAAAAAATGTGAACAAAAAAAGTAGTTTTTTTTTATGACAAATATGTCAATTCAACCATTATGGTTGACTCATTTTATTGGAATTCTATGGGTTCTTGAATTCCAACTCACAAGAACTTATTGTTTGTGTGTTTTCTTATAAGGCCCATTTTAGACCCAAAATTTCCTCTAATGGTTTATCATGATGATATGGAAACTATTATAACCCCTGGAAGCCTTTCAAGGTGAAATATAAAAAAACTTAGTAAAACAAATATTACAATATAGGGAACAATGCCCTAAACACATGTAAATTCATACATTGTTGTTCCAAAAATATAACTGAATTCACACCACATTCACACACAAATAATTTAAACTTTTGAAGAAATTAAATTGACAATAAATTAAAACATAGAGTACATATTCAAACCACGAACACCCTATTCATCCCCCTCTATACATAATTATAACCATCTCTAATATCTATGATTTTTACCCTTATATACTAGGTAGTATATTGCTCCCATTTTTTGAAATAAAAATACCGCAATATGGATTCACATGGTCTTTCCCCCTAATAAAGGGTTGTAAAAAGTAATTATGTATTATCGACTTTCCTTGGGTGGATTAACCCAATTTTCAATGATTCCAAATTCTATGGTAATAACTTAATTAATGTGAATTGTACCATAGAACACTAATTTTAAGGGCTTTGGCCCATTTTAAGAGAAGATCAACTGAGTTTTTGAAAAAAAACGAGAAATGGCTGAGACATTACTTCTCCATAGAAATGAAAGAAAACTATTTTAGAAAGTTGATTTTTTTGCACTAATTAACTAAATTATTTTTATCAACAAAATTCAACCCATTTTAAAACATCCGAGTATGGGAGAGATGTTGTAACTTAACCGTAACATTAGCAAAAATAAAAAAAAGTAATTATAAGAATACTTCTGGGATCATAAAATAAAAAATTATGAAAAATAATGCCTAACAAATAAAACTTAAAGAGGAATGTATCATCATGTAAGAGAGGGATCAAATTTCATAAGTTCAATATTAAAACAAAATTACAACTTAACAAATTGAATCCCTCTTGGTGCTTGATAAATCAGAGTTTAAGATGGATCCATAAAATTGAGCGCAGCCAAAAAGAATGACCCAATGTCAAAATATTGACAAATAAAATTTCATTTATATTAAATATTTAGATATCAAAATAAGTATTGACTCGTCAACCTTGAAAATAAAAAACTAATATATTTTGAAATTCTCAGACAATAACATTTAATATTTAATATTATGAATTAAGTTCGAAATTTATTTTTCTTTTCCTTAAACTTAGGTTTCCATGGATGATGTCTCAAGTCTACATGTTATATATTTTTAAACTCCTTGCTTGCTTGGTCTCTCCAGCTTTAGGTTAAGATCCATGGAAATCGTTTTGTAGAACTAGGTCACAAAATAGGTTTGTTTCAAGTCCATCAATGGAGGTACTTTCTCACAATCTTATTCGAAAGTACTTGTTGGGAGTCCCCTACACATCACACAATGACCTAATGGTTGTGTTTAGAACCTGGGAGGGTATTGTGAATAGCCCTCGATTCTACCCAGACGTAAACATATCTTGAAATAGCGATCAACTCATATGATTGCTTCACAAAGATCCAAAGGCCATTGGTAGTAAATTGGTAATAACGATATATGACCCTTTCAATGGCACCTTGAAGAGGCTCACTTCCATTAGTGATCCCCACTTTACTAGATTATCGATAAGTCCTTACTGGATTCCTATAAATAGAAAGTTGGTTCTCATTTCCAGAGGGTGTACAATGAAGAGTGTATACATTTATGAATTTGAATCGGGGAGATGGAGCCGTAGAGATGACATGCCTACACCTAGATCCGTATTTTTTATATCTTTCCTTCTTTATGTTTGGTACATCTATCTAGAAACTATGAAAATAAAAAATGGTCCCCAATTTGTTTTCTTTTTCTTTTTTACTTGCACTCCAAAATTTTGCAAACAATGACTTTGCCTCACTGAAATACATTTGGATGACCAAATCCTAACATCAAATTTGTGAAGACAAAAATAAAAAAATTGTATTGCATTTGTTCAAAATTCATATGAAGTTCCTTGTGCATAAATTGAAATTATTTAACACTCGTTTCATCCCCCTTTTTTGCAATTTTGTATCAATCAGTACCTTTTTTACTCCACTTTTTTGGGGGAGGCATTTTCTATGACTTTCTCGCAAAATAGAAAACCTTCCATTTCTAATATCAATAACATTTTGTATATGGATATGCACATAAATATTTATTATAATAACAGATTTCAGAATATATTTGTTTCACCGAATTAGGTAGAAAATAATTTGTATCTTACATGCCAATGGTCGACCAACATTTTAGTTGTGAGTAATGGTGCTCAAGCTACCATGTTTTTCTACCAAGAATTCCTTACCTAGATCATTATTATCCAAGGATCCCATATCCAATGTTCTTGGTAGACTAATGTCCATGGACATTGCCGATTCCTAGTCTCACTGTGGATGATCCTCATGTTCATAAACAATGCAATCATGTTTACCTAGAAATTTGCATGTATGCATTTTTTGAAAACATTTTGCAAGTATTTAGGGCCACTATCCTCATTCATAATTTAGATCATTTAGTCAATATATTGGAAAAATAAATTATTACGATGTTTTTTTTAGACCCTTCTTGTCCATCTTGTGCATATTTTCCATCTTTGGGGATTCTCCATCACATTCAATGTCGTCATCGGATATTATAATATATGATTGTATGGTATCTAAATGTCCTCTTTATTTAAATCTTTAGTATAAAATTAATTTAAATAATTTATTGAACATAACCAACCAAGAAAAGTAAAATACAATGATATAACATCTAAAATCATTGATATAAATGCATTGCTCTATATGGACAAATTCATGATAGAAGTTGTTCATAAAAATATCTTGTTGTATTGTCTCCATAATAGAAATAATTATTTTATTCCACAAGCTGATCAACAAAGTAAGAAATATACCTATTGCATAAAATAAAAGAATTGTACCTCGGGAAGATACCAATCTAGAAACCATGTGATCCCATAGATCATGTGTCCTTTATTTTTGTGTAATACTCCCTGACTTAACAATTATTAATTCTGCTGAAAAATACTATGATTAAAATTTTATTATTCTTTGATAGGATGTCAAGAATATAAAAAATTGTAATACAACATTCATATTAATAAAATATGCTGAAGGAAAACACAAGTGGATATAGCTGTTGAAAGAGTGTTTGCTGACCCACAAGAGGAAAATGACCAGTGGAAAAGACCACTGAGTGAGAACTCAGGAAGCATGAAACATCATCCCCAAAAATCAAGTCAGCAGGGCCTAGTTGAGTTTCTAAAGAGAAGGAGCCTCTTAAATGACCAAGTCATTAGAGGAAATTTCAACTCAAAATGGGAGTTTTAACTCTAATTCAAATTCCACGTCATCATGTGTTAGCCAATGAAATTAATTTAAATTTGAAATGTCGTATAGGTCTGTTGCGGCTACAACTGTTTCCCCAAATTTTCAAATTTTGGACACCCTTGTTATTTTTCAGCATTGTCTAGAATCGTTTGGATCCATGAACGCTTCTTGTTTTGCTATTTTGAAGTTAACTCTCTTCCTACTTTTCAAAAAATTGCTAATTATGTTTGAAATTGTTGTGGGTCACGGAGTTTAAAGTTTGGTTTGTTGCCCTTCAAGATGCGATTTCTTCTTGGGAACTTATTTCTCATGCTAGCCAATGTTCCAAAGGCCATTTAAACAACGTATGAGAGCCACGTTTCCTTAGGAAGCCTCCGTCGTGGAAATCGAATGATGATTATTCTGCAGAAGGATCATGACTCCTCCATTTCCACATCGTATCGTTTGACTTGTTTATAATATCAGAGGTTGGTCAAAGTTGAGTCGAAATAATTGGTCTTTTTGAAGCCACTGTTTTGGAAGTGAAACAGGTTTTTTGGACCGCTGCGAGACCTTAAGTTGGTCCGAGCACTGAGCGTTATACATTGATCTTGCGTCGTAGAAAAAGTTATGGTTTGATCAGAGGATGTATTCTATTTATCTTCCACCCTTGCGGCTCCCGAGCGAACTAGCATTCGTCATATAACTGCTTCGCCCGCCAATAATTTTTTGGGTTTCCGTCGCTTTGTCTTTGGATCAAAATATGTAGTCTTTCCTCCTTTGCCCTTGCACCTGTGTAACACACTAATTATTCGACGTTAATTTATTTTCGCTCGTCGACTGGGAGATCTTCTGCCCAGAGTTAGGTTCTAGTGCTTCTGACTCTTATAAAATTAACGGTCTCACGGAGCCTGTTTCCTGTTTGAGACCCGCTGACGCGGTTGTGAGTAAGACTACCGCGACTGAGGTTTTATTGTTTTAAGCCGCCGATAACTTTTCTCTTCCTGTCATTTTGTGAGTTTTAAACCCCTGTGTGGGCGAGATAGTGGTTCTGGTGCTTGTTAAGGTTTTCATAACAAGAGCATAGTACAAGGCCTCTTTGATGACTAGTCGTTTTATTGATGTGGTTTGATTTTATTGAAAAAATGCAGTCCTAATTAATGATAAATGTCATTTAACTATAGACAGACTCAAGAGATTTTTAAAAATTACTACTGCGAGAAGGCATAGCTGGGAGATGAAGCAGCAAAAAAATGGATGGATGATGTTAGGCAGAGTTTGTACTAAAATCAATGGGATCTCAAGGAGGACAAATGAAAGACAAGGCATAATCAATAATGACAAAATCCCAGGCTTGGAAAGATCCATGAGTTACCGGGTGGATTTCACTGTGTTAAATACCCATAAGTTGAAATCTGAAAGCATAACGCATGAAGTGAATCATGAGTACTCACGGAAAAGAGAAAATAGTGATATTAGATGATTTTGGAGGAGTCCAAAGGTCACACGGTTGGGGCAGCCCAAGGGGTTAGCTGATTTGATTTAAATATAGGTAAGTTACAGTTTACTGGGGGATTTTTCCCTGGAAAACTTGTGAACGATTGTTTGTAAGAGGAACTACTTCGTTTTACAATAAGAAATTGAAAATTTTGCCTGTTGGAGAAGGTGTTATGTGGAATGTTTCAATGTGATAAAATGAACAATGTTGAAGGGGAACTATTTCATTTTTTACTGTGTTTCATTAACTATGAGAGCGTTCTAACTTTCTGAACCTATGTTCTTTCCTGAATGTTCTCTAGTATATTTTGTGATACTTTCCACGATGAGTAATGGAAGTTTTAACTGTTGATGAGCTATGTTGTCGTGTATACTTTTATTCATGTTTATATGTTTGGTTCTAGGAACAACTATCTGTGATTTTCCATAACATGTGAACAGTATTACATTACTCATGAATTAATATCTAGCTCTCTAGAGATAGCCTAGTTAGCATTTATTTTCTTGCTGTGTATGTGATTTAGATGCTTGAGAGTTTAAGATGAGAGGTAAGAACCTGCGCATCACATTGTGAATACTCCTTGCATTCTTTATTACTTTGCATGTTAAGTAGGCACTTGCATATCATTCATAAAGTAAAAGAAAAAAAAATACAAAAAATATATATACGGTGGACCAGGACACAACCGATAAAACCTTTTATTTTTTGTTACTTGACTTACGGTAGTCGGACCGCACACCGGATGGATTCCCTACACCAACCAGTCACGGGCTAGTTGGGAATGTTGACTGGGGAGAATCCCTTGCTGTTGTTGCCTGCAATTTTCCAGGCCTCAATAGTTTTCTGGCACTAGAAGGAGGGCCGCCAGTGCATGGCTAGCTGAGGAAACCTATTTTCTCGAGATCATTCCACCGGTAACAGTATAGGAAGCAGTTTGGTTTCCAATCCAATTCCTGAAAAGGGGGGTAGAGAACATTTGTATTTTGTTGACAACAAAGTTGTCAATGATCTAAGAAGACACACCAGGGCATATGTGAAGAATATTGGAGGATTTTCGATTATTTCTGAATTTCCCAGAAGAGAATATAAAAGAAAATATCGTCCTATATTGGAATACTCATTGCTGGTTGGGGATTGGGAATAACTTGTACAAATAGCCTTACAGGAAGTTGTATAGCCTTTGAATCAAGTAGGCATGGATACTCCTCACAGTTCCCCTATTCATACTCCTATTCACTCACCTCCTCACTCTCCACCTAGACTCATGGTGGGTGTAAACGCAAATCAACCACCCAACCCATCGAATCCACCACCTGCCTGGAAAGCCAGATCGCCTTTAAACCTAACACCTCCTTTGCATGATTTACCTCAATCTTTTGAAAATATGCTGCCCAAATTCGACCCAAATGAGAAGATGCTAGTAGACAACCACTTGTAAAGTTTCTATTTGGAAATAGAAGGATTAAGGGATAGGGAATATGAGGATGTAGTTTGTAGACTTTTCCCACACACCCTTAAAGGAGCAGCAACATCGTGGTACTTTGGTTTGCTTGCAAATTCTATCCCTGATTGGGATACCTTCAAGAGTATTTTTAGAAGTAAATATGCAACCCAAAAGACTCATGTAGCTTTCATGAAAGGACTGTGTTCCTTAAAGAAAGAAAGAAAGGAGAAGGTGCATAGTTTCTCCCAAATATTTGCAGCATATCTTAAGAAATTTTCTGAAGCTCACAAACCTTCGGATAAAGTCCTGATTGAATATTATACCTCAGCTCTAGGACCTGAGTTGGCCATGTTTGCCAAAATGAAGGCCAAGCCTACTCTGGCAGAGACCTATGAGGAGGCGGAGAGAGTATAGGCTGAAAGGGAGAGTATCAAATATTATCCCAAACGTTCTGGAGAAAAAAATGTAGGGAGGAAAGCTTTGTTGTTTACCAAGCCTAAGGAAGAGCAGTCACCAGATTTTGAAGGAATGGCAAAAATGATGCACAGGCTTTCTAACAGAATCATAGACTTGGAAAAGGAAAAGGAAGCCCAAAAGTTATACAAGCCTTATTACATGAAAACGAAAGATAACAATCAACCCCAACCCCCTTCGCACAATCCTACATCTATGAATTTAACAGAGGTAGGAATGGACAATTTTTGCACTTTCCACCAACAAACCCACTCTGAAAAGAATTGTCCTCAATGGATAAACTCAATGACATTGGTTATGAATCAGCTGTTGGATTCTAAATTGATAGAATATAAAGATGAAGAAAGGAAAGACAGCAATACATCAACGAAAGAACAAGAGTATGAGACCATGGTTTTATGGGACTGTGTTTCATTGTTTGACGTTGAGGAGGAAAATGTTTTGAGACACAAGGACATTCAGGAAACAAATGTAACAACAAGAATCCAAGGGTTGGCCAATGAAAATAGTCTCATGTTCCCAAATATTAAAAGGCTTCAAAGTAATGTTAAGAAATTTCAAACCAATTCCTCAGCTAATAAAATTCCAAAATTCACCATCCCTAGTAAAGATCCTAGACAGAATAATGTGTTTGCCAAGCCCAATGAAGAAAAAATGAATGATGGTAAATCAAATCCCACCGAACCTCATATGGATTATGACATTGTAGAATATATAAAGAAGGTAAGGGTGAATATCTCATTATTTGAAATGTGTAAGGTGCCACAGCATAAAGAAAAGATATTGAAAGCACTTGAAGCATTTGAGGAGGGGTTGCCCACCAAAAATCAACTCAAGGAAGAAGAAGAAATTGGGGAAGAAAGTATAGGAGGTAAGCCTAAGAGCAAGAATTCACCTTTTCTCCTCACTTTTGAAATTTTTAATCACAACGTACATAATTTCTTGGTAGACTCAGGGTTATCGATTAACGTCATGCCACCGTCGGTCTGCAAAAGGATAAATGGGCAGCCTAAACCATCCACCTGGAGGGTTGTTCAGTTGGATAGAATGAATGTGAAGGTAATTGGGGAGATGGAGGATGTTCTAGTCTGCTTGTCTTCAAATGATAAGGTGTGTCAAGTTATTGATATTGTGGTGGCTGACATACCAGAAGCTTATGGGCTTGTTCTGAGCAGGGACTGGTTGGAAAAGCTAAATGGATATTTTGCCTCGGACTGGTCACATATGTGGCTTCCATATAAAGGAAGCCTGAATCAAATTAAAATTTGGAGGGAGCCCCACATGAAATACAATGTTACTTAGTTCAAAGAAAAAAACGAACCAGTGGATTCTATTTTGGGAAATTACTTTATTGAGTTAGAACCAGGAAATTACCAAGCAGAAGAAGCTAGCGACACATCAGACGCTCATCTTGATCTCCTTTGGTTTTCATAGGCTGATGAAATTGATTGTAAAATAGTAGACTTAGCATTAGAAGTAGATGTAAATTCCTGCACAGTAGTTAGCGTTTTCTGGACACTTTTTTTTAACGGATCTAAAACGTTAGAAGGGTCAGGAGCCAGTTGTGTCCTGATTGACCCCAAGAATAATAAACATTTTATTTCATGTAGGTTGGAGTTTGAATGTACAAATAACACATCGGAATATGAAGCATTGGCTCAAGGTTTAAGGAAAGCAATTCAATTAAAGGCAAATAATCTGAAAGTGTTTGGAGATTCTGAAATAATTGTAAAACAAATTCGAAATCAAATACATTGCATTTCTCCTCACTTAAAATATTATCAAAATGAAGTATGGGATTTACTCAAATGTTTTAATGCATTTAATATTGTATCGATCCCAAGAATTAAGAATGTAGCAGCTAATTTGCTGGCCACATCAGCTGCAAGGATTATGCCCTCTAATAATCGGTGCTCTGT
The DNA here is from genome assembly GCA_001517045.1 of Pseudotsuga menziesii. Classification (NCBI taxonomy): domain Eukaryota; kingdom Viridiplantae; phylum Streptophyta; class Pinopsida; order Pinales; family Pinaceae; genus Pseudotsuga; species Pseudotsuga menziesii. Next base: position 63,680 of record LPNX010885973.1, read on the forward strand.
TGAATTACTTTTCAGGCCCTTGGTTCCGGATATGATTACTAACCTACGAGTGTTCGATGATGATCAGAAAATCATAGAATGCTTAATGAATGATGAGACATTCAAAGGGGCAATTATTGATGATGAAGAACATCAGGCCGAGCTTAAATTCGATAATTTCATCCCTAAAGGAGTCAGAACTTTAGAACGAATGTTTTGATTTAAATGAAAAATTTAGAAGACTAGCAAATGTGAAGACTCATAGCTCATCTCTACAGTTCGAATTGATTAATTTGGGGATTGAGATGAAGCCTAAATATGTGAATCTTGGAAGATGATGTTCACCAGCTGAAAGAAATCAGTTCATTGTTCTTTTCAAACAATACAAAGATGTTTTTCCTTGGACATATGAAGATCTGAAGACATACGACACCAATATTATCCAGCATGTTATCCCCATCAAATCTGGAGTCAAACCTTATCAGCAGCCTTTAAGGAAAATGCATCCAAAATTGGAACCTCTAATCCAGAGGGAAGTTAAGAAATTATTGGATGCTAGAATCATTTTTAAGGTGAGACACTCGGAATGGGTTTCAAATCTGGTACCAATGAGGAAGAAATATGGAGAAATAAGGTTATGTGTGGATTTTAGAAACTTAAATCGTGCATCAGACAAAGAAAATTATCCTGTTTCACCCATGGAGAAACTACAGCAAATGGTTTCAAGTTCCGAACTATTCTCTTTATTAGATGGATTTTCAGGTTACAATCAAGTGTTGGTAGCCGAAGAAGACAGATTGAAAATGACATTTAGGACTAGGTGGGGAACTTTTGCTTATAGAAGAATGCCCTTTGGACTTATAAACACTGGGGATATGTTCCAGAGGGCTATGGACATAGATTTTTGTGGTTTGATTGGCCACAGTGCTGTAGTATACCTCGATGACATCAAGATATTCTCGAAGAAGAGAGAAGGACACACGTTTCATCTAAAGCAGATTTCTGAATGCTGTCAGAAATATGGTATCTCACTAAATCCCAAGAAGTGTGTATTCGCTTTTACGGAAGGTAAGAACGGGATCTCCATAGACCCAGAAAGGATCAAAGCCATTGAACAGATTCCCTTACCCCATAACAAAAAGGGCATGCAATCATTTATGGGGACAATAAACTTTGTGCGAAGGCTTGCGCCAAATTTTGCTCAAATTGTTAAACCTTTGTAACAAATGGTAAAGCAAAGTGTACAATTCAAGTGGACCGATGTTGAGAAGAACACATTTGGCAAGATTAAAATCATTGTTGCACACGCACCCTCCGTCAAGAGCCCGAATTTTGATAAAGATTTTATTATGTACACTTTTGCATCTAATGATTCGCTAGTAGCTATGCTTTCTCAGAAGGAAGATGGGGGAGATGAGTTCCCCATATCATTTATGAGCACTGGTCTTCAAGGGGCCGAATTGAATTACCCAGCTATAGATAAACAAGCTTACGTAGTGTAAAAAGTGGTGAAACAATTTAGGCCCTACATACTAAAGAACCGGACCAAAGTAATCGTCCCACACCCAGCTGTGAGGTCTCTTTTCGTACAGAAGGAGTTGGGAGAAAGAAGGGGCAATTGGGTAATAGATCTTCAGGAATATGACCTTGAATTCAAGCCAGCTTCTATAGTTAAAGGGCAAGGATTGTGCAGGCTGATGACTGAAAATAAAAACAATGAAGAACATGCCTGGGAAGAAGAAGTTGAGTTACATTTGATGGATATATGTCCTCTTTTCATAGCCCTAGAATCTTGGTATCAAGACCCTGTACATTACCTCCAGGTAGGATCCTTACCAAAACATTGGAATTATAAGCAAAGAAGAGCACTACATCTTAAATCAGCCTCATATCAAATTATTGAAGGAATATTATTCAGAAAAAATTACGATGGGGTTCTCCTCATATTCTTAGAGAAAGAAGATGCAAACAAAGTAATGACATATTTGCATGATGGGCCTGCTGGGGGAAATTTTTTCGGAGATACTAGAGCTCACAAAATTCTCAGAGCCAGATACTATTGGCCCACTCTTTTCAAAGATGCACATGCCCATGTCAGAAAGTGCAACATTTGTCAAAGGTGTAGTGGAAGACAAGCTAAAGCAACAAGACCATTGAAGCCTGTGATAATAATAGAGCCTTTTGAGCAATGGGGGTTAGATATCATTGGGGAGACAAAGCCGAATTCTTCCCTGCAACACAAGTATATTCTGACAGCAATCGACTACTTCACTTACTAGGTCAAAGCCATCTTGTTGCGCAAAATAAATGAAGATGCGGTCATAGATTTCTTGCAAGACCATATTATGATTAGGTTTGGAGTTCCAATTTCATTAGTTTTTGATAATGCTACTTAATTTCCCTCAATAAGATTAACTGCTTTTGCTAATGAGAAAGGGATTAAGTTGCATTACTCTACTACTTACTATCCACAGGAAAATGGTTTAGCTGAATCTACAAACAAGAATCTGATTAGGATTTTAAAAAAGACGGTGATAGAAAATTAGAGGAGTTGGCACTCAGCGTTACCAAACGCCCTTTGGGATGATAGAGTCACCCCCAATTCTTCGATAGGAGTATCTGCGTATACCCTTGTGTATGGTAAAGAGGTCATTCTCCCCCCCAATATCATGCTACCCTCTTCCATATTAGCTCAGGAATCTAGAGGATCAGATAATGAAGTCTTGCAAATGAGAATATATAATCTCTTGAAGGCAGAAGAGTTTCTATCTAAAGCCAGAGAGGGCTTTAAACAACAACAAGAGATAGTAAAGAGATGGTTTGATAAACATAGGGCAGGAACAAAATATTTTGAGGTGGGAGACTTGGTTCTCAAGTGGGACCACCCCCATGATGAGAAAGGAAAACACATGAAATTTCAGCAGTTGTGGGTAGGTCCCTTTTAGATTGAAGCAAAGCTTGGCCCCTCAACTTATAAATTGCAAGATTTACAGGGGTGGGAAGAGAACTTACAAGTAAATGGTTTAGTTCTCAAACCTTATTTTTCCTGAGTTTTGTGTGTGTTCTTCTATCTTGTATATAAATAATTTGACTTGATTGTTTACTTTGAGTTATGTTGTTCTGTTTTGTTTAAGTCTGAAATTTTGATTGATTTCAATAAAGGATGTAAACTCGTGGTCCCATGGAGAACATCAGAATTTTGGAATGATTAAAGTTCTTGGGTATAAGACCATGTATTATTGTTTATCCAAAATAATTTCTTCTATTTTAGCAATTTTCTTGAGTGGCTATGTACACATTGAAGTCCTGCTTAACCCTTGTAAAATAAACCAGAATCAAAGGGTCTAGAATACTATTTTGAGGCTCCATCCATATCACATTTAAAATGTCTCAGGGAATGATAGCAAAGGGCCAATGGAAAGGAAGTAGGGTAAACATTATATTATATATAAATGATCCCATGCCGAGAATTGAGTGCCAAAAGGAAGATAAGAGTCAAAAGATCCTATGAAAGCATTATATATCAAAACTAATGTTGAACCATATAAGTACCGAATCGCCAAAGTTCCTCTCTGTCCATGAGCTGAAAAGTGAATACATCTCTCACACAAAAGGACACTATGGATAGAGGAGCCTGAATCAAAATTCAGAAAGAAAGGCATGCAGGAGGACTCATATGAAAAGGAAAAAAGTTCAAAATCACGAAAAGTGAAAAATGGCATGGGAATGAAAAACAAATGAATATTTCTAATTACCATATGCTACAATCATGTGGTGTCCAAGCTGGCAGCTACGTAAATACAGAGGTAACAAATGAAATTCATATTTTGGCCTCAAAAGAGTTATCTTGACTTGAAAATATTGGTTTCCACTCTCATAAATTTGACTATCATCAATGATTAAAAGTACATATATTTGCCATTTGAGAAATATAGATATCTGGAAGAATTCAACAGGTTCGTTTGTTGTTAGATAGTCTGTTACTTAATAAATAATCATCCAGAGATCTAGGTTCACTAGGTAGTCGCCAATTGTTGCAGCTGCAACTGTTTCCCCAAATTTTCAAATTTTGGACCCCCTTGTTATTTTTCAGCATTGCCTTGAATCGTTTGGATCCATGAACTCTTTTTGTTTTGCTATTTTGAAGTTAACTCTCTTCCTACTTTTCGAAAAATTGCCTATGTTTGAAACTGCCGTGGTTCACGGAGTTTAATGTTTGGTTTGTTTCCCTTCAAGCTACGATTTCTTCTCGAGAATTTATTTCTCATGCTAGCCATTGTTTCGAAGGCCATTTAAACAACGTATCGGAGCCATGTTTCCTTAGGAAGCCTCCGTCATGGAAATCGAACGATGATTATTCTACAGGAAGGATCGTGACTGCTCCATTGCCACATCGTATCATTTGACTTGTTTATATTATCCGAGGTTGGTCAAAGTTGAGTTGGAATAATTGGTCTTTGTGAAGCCGCTGTTCCGGAAGTGAAACATGTTTTTTGGACCACTGCGAGACCTTAAGTTGGTCCGAACACTTAGCGTTGTACATTGATCTTGTGTCATAGCAAAATTTATTGTTTGATCAAAGGATGTAGTCTTTTTATCTTCTGCCCTTCCGGCTCCCGAGCGAACTAGGTATCCACCATATAACTGCTCTGCCTGCCAAGACTTTGTTGGGTTTCCATCACTTTGTATTTGGATCAGAATCTAAAGTTTTTACTCCTCTGCCCTTGTGGCTCTGTAATGCACTAATTGTCCGACGTTAATGTCTTTTCGCTCGCCAACTAGGAGCTCTTCCACCCAGAGTTAGGTTCTAGCGCTTCCGACTCTGATAAACTTAATGGTCTCGCGGAGCCCGTTGCCTATTTGAGACTCGCTGACGCGGCTGTGAGTAAGACTACTACGGCCAAGGTTTTAGTGTTTTAAGCCACCGATAAGTTTTCTCTTCCCATCGTTTTGTGAGTTTTAAACCCCTGTGTGGGCGAGACAGTGGTTCTGGTGCTTGTTAAGGTTTTCATAATAAGAGCGCAGTACAAGGCCTATTTGATGACTAGTTGTTTTATTCATGTAGTTTGATTTTATTGAAAAAATGCAGCCCTAATTAATGATAAATGTCGTTTAATTGCAGACGGACTCAAGATATTTTTACAAATTACTACTGTGAGAAGGCCTATCTGGGAGATGAAGCAGCAGAAAAATGGTTGGACGGTGTTAGGCAGATTTCGTACTGAAATCAATAGGATCTCAAGGAGGACAAATGAAAGACATGGCAGAATTGATAATGACAAAATCCCAGGTTGGAAAGATCCATCGGTTACCGAGTGGATCTCACTGTGTTAAATACTCATAAGTTGAAATCTGAAAGCGTAATGCATGAAGTGAATCATGAGTACTCATGAAAAAGACAAAATGGTGATATTAGATAGTTTTGGAGGAGCCCAAAGGTCACATGGTTGGGGCAGCCCAGGGGTTTATCTTATTTGATTGAAATATAGGGAAGTTAGATTTTACAGGGGGATTTTTCCCTGGAAAAAATTGTGAATGATTGTTTGTAAGAGGAACTACTTCGTTTTACAATAAGAAATTGCAAATTTTGCATGTTGGAGAAGGTGTTATGTGGAATGTTTCAATGTGATAAAATGAACAATGTTGAAGGGGAACTATTTCATTTTTTACTATGTTTCATTAACTATGAGAGCGTTGTAACTTTCTAAACCTATGTTCTTTCCTGAATGTTCTCTAGTATATTCTGTGATACTTTCCACTATGAGTAATGGAAGTTTTAACTGTTGATGAGCTATCTTGTCGTGTATACTTTTATTCATGTTTATATGTTTGGTTCTAGGAACAGTAATCTATGATTTTCTATAACATGTGAACAGTATTACATTACTCATGAATTAATATCTAGCTCTCTAGAGATAGCCTAGTTAGTATTTATTTTCTTGCTGTGTATGTGATTTAGATGCTTGAGAGTTTAAAATGAGAGGTAAGAACCTGCGCATCACATTGTGAATACTCCTTGCATTCTTTATTACTTTGCATGTTAAGTAGGCACTTGCATATCATTCATAAAGTAAAAGAAAAAAAAATACAAAAAATATATATACGGTGGACCAGGACACAACCGATAAAACCTTTTATTTTTTGTTACTTGACTTACGGTAGTCGGACCGCACACCGGATGGATTCCCTACACCAACCAGTCACGGGCTAGTTGGGAATGTTGACTGGGGAGAATCCCTTGTTGTTGCTACCTACAATTTTCTAGGCCTCAACAAGGTCTTAAATACCTTTTTAATATAAATTTGGGGATAGGTATCATAAAAAAAACTACATTTTTTGTTTGTATTTTCGACATATCTCCCTATGTTTTTACTCCAATTTTGATCGGGAGAGCTCGTTGGATGCGAAATTAAATTCCGCATTCAAAGAGTACCTACTCGTCATAATTTTGATGGACCCCACTACCCCAAAAACACGGGGACTTCACTTAGTGAACATCTCACATAGCACGTGCGATCATGGGATATTAAAGAATACCCTTAATTTTGAGAGATATTGACCCAAACACTTTTTGTTGAAACCCCCTCCCAATACTTAAAACCTCCTCCCCACCCCTTTTCATACCTCAATCCTTATAAACCACCCTACCCACCCCCACCTTAAACCCCTCATCCCCCCAATACCTACAATATATTGGTTTGATTTTTTATATTTTTAAAACCCACAATATGAACTAACGTGATAGGATATTGGTCAACAAGTGAAGCCCCCATGCCCAAAAATAAGAAATACCTGAAAAAATGTGATGATGAGTGGGTCCATCATCATAACCTTTTTTCAAGTATTTCTTATTTTTCGGGTAGCAGGGTCCATCAAAAGTAGGACAAGTGGGTACTCGTTGGATGTAGTTTTTAATTCCACATCCAATGAGCTATCCCAATCAAAATTTGAGTAAAAACATTGGGAGATATGTCGAAAATACAAACAAAAAGTATTTTTTTTTCTTTTCTTCCTCCAAAATTAATAAATATTTTTGTATTATTTTATTAATTTTTTTTAGGAGGCCCATTTTGAGTTGAAATTTCCTCTAATGAGTAGGTAAAATACTATTTAATAGTATTTCCATGAGAAATAGGTGGCTAGCATTGGACGGGAATTAACATCTAGATAATGCAAGAGATGGTGCTAAGATAATTTTCTCTTTTGGTTCAGTAAACAAGCTCAAGGCTTCTGTACCAAGTAATTTGGATTCTCTGGGAATTGGCTGGGAGGAACAAATTCTCCACTTATGTTTTCCCAACATTGGTGCTAAGTTCCTACTCTATTTATTTGAATGATTTAGATGAAGTAGGTTGTATATGTGATCTATTTGGTTTTGAATTCAATAATTAAATTATTTTAAAATTTATGAGTTGCATCTAACAAACGGAATCCTCTATTGCAACCATTTTCCTCTTTTAACAGTGTTTTCCCAGATGGTACCAATTTAGCTAGATCTTCATTAAAATTATGTTTCTCAATTTTAGCACACCGATTGAAATGTTAATGTTGGTTCTTGGTATAACAGATTGGATCCTCTTTTTTACACGGTATCAAATGTCCCTATTGTGAATTTCTTGTTTACTTTGAGTTCTGTAATTCTTTATTAATTCTATATTACGAATTCAGGTTGCCGAATGAAATTATAAATTTTTTTGACAATTTAGATCTGAGCCTTCAATATTGAAATTGAATTGATATGCATAGAGAAAAACCATAATTAAACTATACAAATTCTATAATCCACTTAGCGTAGTTGGGGATTTGTTCTCAAATCATGATGAGTCAATGGAACAACTGTTTGATTGTAAACATTAAGATAGTTTCCAGATCCAAGTAACTAGATTGAATAAAACCCCAAATCAGACCAAAAACCATTGATCTTTCGCAATGTTAAGCATTATTAGAGGTATAACGCCCAAGATCTAACTTGCAGCAAGCTCTATTGTTCATAGAAGTGCAGAATATGAATATGTGAAAGTCTCAAAAATTTGAAAGGAAACGCCACTTCCGCAATCATCCGGGTTAGAAGTTGATTCCAAAGGTTAGAGGATCAAAGGTCCAGATCTAATCTGCATCTAGATTGATGGTTAACAGAAGGTACTGAAGTCTGATTTCTGCATCAAACCAGATCAATGGTCATGATTTAAGCTACAAGGATCAATGGTGCAAGAGGAAAATGTAGAATGTGGAAGTGAAAGCTCACAAATTAAGTTAACGGATCCTAAAGTTCTCCTAGTTTGATTTCTGCATCAAATAAATCGACGGTTGAGATCTAATCTTCCAAAGCAGATCGAGACTAATGTTAATCACAAAGTTTCCTTCAAAATCCTTAGAGTAATTCAAATCATTGGTTAGGGTTAAAGCCATAAAATAGATCAACGATCAAGGTTGTTTTCGCAAGGATCAATGGTGTGGGAAGTAGAAAAGTCCAAGTGATTCTTTTAATGAAGTTTCTAAATTCCAAGTTCTGCAGTGGAAGGTGGAAAGAAGAAGCCAGAAAATAGAATGTTCAAGTGATTGTATTATGAAGTTTCTGAATTTTGAGTTCTGCAGTGGAAGGCAGAAAGCAGAAGACGAAAAATAGAAATTTTTAGTGATCATTTAATGAAGTTTCCAACCTCTAAGTTCCGCAACGGAAGGAGAAAATAAGAATCCAAAAAATAGAATGTTCAAGTGATCATCTTATGAAGTTTTCGACTTCTGAGTTTCGTAGCAAAATCTGAGAAGAAATTAAAAAGAATAAAGTTTAAGTGATCATTTAATGAAGTTTTCAACTTCCAAGTTCCACAGCAGAAGGAAGAAAGCGGAAGTTAAAAGGTAGAAAGTTGAAGCGATCATTTTATTAAGTTTACGACTTTTAAGTTTTGCAATAGAGGGAAAAAGTGGAATCCACAAAGAAGAATGTTCAAGTGATCATTTTTATTGAAGTGTCTGACTTTCGAGTTCCATAGTGGAAAGAGGAAAGTATAAGGTGGAAGGAAGTAAATTCCAAGTGATTGTTTTTATGAAGTTTTAGAGTTCCAAGGTTCGCATTGGAAGGTGAAATGCAGAAAGTCCAAGTGTTTATTTTATGAAGTTTCTAACATCCGACGTCCACAGCGGAAGGTGGAGGGAGGGAGGCGGAATGTAGAAATACCAAGTGATTGTTTTTATGAAGTATGACTTTTGAGGTTTGCAACTGAAGGCATAAATATGAAAGACCAAGCTACTTGTTTATGAATTTTTCAACTTCCAAGGTCCACACCCGAAGGAAGAAATTTGAAAGAGTAAGTGATCATGTAAGAAGTTTCGGATTTGTAGGTTCCACCCAGAAGGAGGAAGGCAGAAAAGGATTTTGAAGTATCAAATTGTGGTGTTCTGATTTCTGATTTCCACCCGAAAGGAAGAAGGTGGAAAAAGGGATGTTGAAGATATCAAATGGTGAGGAAAATGACCATTTTGAAGCTATCAACTGCTTGTTCTCCAATTTTTGAGTTCTTTCCGAAAGGTGAAAGGCGGGAAGATGTTTTTAGTGAGGAATTAACTATTTTAGTTGCATATTGGTTTTATCAATGGAAAAATGAGTGATACATTGGTCCCTAGGCCTCGAAATGAATGTGCAAGGATTATTTTTTACCTTTATTTATGGCCACGGTGTATTTTATTTTTTTTCTGTCAAAACAGTTGGCTATTTTGATTAATGTGTCTGCAAATATATGGATATAGAAAAAGAAAATTATATTTGATTTTTGAGGTATGTTATATATGGTATCAGAGCTAGGTTTCAGCACTAGGCCTGAATAGGCTCAACACAAAATAGCTATAGAAAACTACAAAATAACTCATTTTTATTTTGTCTTGAAAATTCTCTTACACAGCAAAGAGAAGTACACATATTTTTGGGGGAAATATGGCAGATGTAGGAATGTTTACAGAAGAGGAACATCACCGAGAACAACCTTTAAATGAAGAGGTTAAACTAAGGGATGGATAATTATGGGTAGATCTAAATTAAAGTGAGGACAATAAATCAAAATTAAAAATGATGGTAAATTAACTAAGATATGAATTAAGAAAGGTTAAGGAGGATAATGAGCGAATTATGAAGGCCCAACAAGAACTGAGCCTTGTCCTATTAGAAAAAAATCCATAATGAGTAAAAAGATATGCTCATATGGTAAGTGATTCTTTAAGGGTTGTCTCTCATGGACATTACATGATTATTATAGGACTGAAATAGATTAAGGTATTATGGATTAATGATCGGCTATGCATGAGACTTTTTGTATGAATAATTTTGGTTGATGATTAATGGCTTCTTCAATGAGTTGTGATATGAAATAAGATAAAAAACTTTATGTTGTATGGCCCTTGAGTATTTTCACTTAAATTGAAATCTTAGCATGTAACTTAGCTTTGCATGTTGCAGTAAAAGAAAAAGTATGTTAGGTGATCTGTGAAAATAACTTTCGTTGTGATCTCCACTAGAAAGGTAACTGGTGGCAGTATTGAAGGCATACTAGAAATAAGTTAAGGGTATTTCTTGTATTTTGGTTGAAAAAGAAATTACTAATCATGTAACTGATTAAGAATGGATCGAGTATATTTATTTAATAAACCTCATGTATTTTGTTGAAAAACAAATTGTGGAATGTGAGAAGGTATTATTTCTAACCTCATTGCTGCTACATTAAGTGATCCGGGAGCCACATGAGTTATAGCACCACAAGAATGAGGGAGCTCTTCCAACTCACCAAGTTAAATCATACAAAATAATGTTTAGTTCAACCGGCCACGGGAGCTAACTAGAAGGTACATTAGAGGAATTTTGGGGTCTAAAATGGGCCTCCTAAGGAAAATAATAAAATAATAGTTAAAATAATAAAATAATATTAATTAATTTTGGAGGAANATGACTAATCTTGTTTGATGAATGTGAAGAAGAAATACAAGACAATAAAGCATAATTTGAATTTTTTACCTCTAATTAACTTGTTGTTGGGCATCTTGGTTTAGTA
>LPNX010885973.1:77677-117939 GCA_001517045.1 Pseudotsuga menziesii
TTCGGTTTGAATTACTTAGTATTTTAATTTTTGTAGATCACTTAAGGGATTAGTGTAAATATTGTAGAGGCCCACCAAATTGCTTGGATCTTTAGAAGTTATAGATTTTAGGTATAATTGACTAAATACATGGAAGTACAGTTATTCCCAATGAAATCAAGACGTGAATATACTCTTTACAAGGGCAAAACGCCTGAGAAGGACATCATGGCGGTGAAAACTAAACACAATAGATTTCTAAATCCTAGATTTTGGAATTTTTATATTTCTATATTAATTGTTGAATAATCTAGAAATTGTGTTAATATGACATTTTATGTATGGTTTTCCAGGTTGCCAGCAAGTGTAAATGATGCAGGATAAGTGTTCACACTTACAAGAGACAAACATTGTGAGGATGGCCTCAACATTGCAAAAGAATCTAATTCTATAGGAGATAGAATTGTGAATTCATAATTTTATTTGATTAAATATGTACTAATGGTTTGTTGTAGGAACCATGTCTGTTGATACTATGTAGAAAACCATGTGTGGTGTCGTGGAAATAAACAAAGCACCAAGTGGGGTGATAAAATTTTCCCTTCTGGAGTTCTTGGGGTGGGTTCCATTATTTCCTAAGATCAAAGCAAGATATCCATGGATTTATTATAAGTTGCTTATGAGAATATGTATTTGTGCTATTTATCATCTTCTCGCTATTATATAAGCCTGATATTGCAAATCTAAAAATTGTTTAATTAAAATGTGCTGCAAATACCCCTTATGCAGGACACACCCTCATTACGAAGAGATGATTCATGCCTTAAGAAAGCAATTCTTCTGGCCCAATTTCAAGGGAATATTTAGTTGACTACCTATATAAAGGTGGAATTCCCCAAAGTGGAAGGCTACCTCTCTTGGTAGAAGATGCTTATAATGATGATTTCCATGTTCCTGTAGGTATGGGTCCTTGAAAAGTGTCATAGGAACACAAAGGTAATGCTCCAAAACTCCTGAAGTAGTCCTGTAAATTCATTGATGTTAGGACCCGATTCATTAAAAAAGAAAGAGAACTAACTATGAAATAGGTAGAACAAAACTTGAAGACTACCCAAGATAGACATAAAAATTATGTTGAATTAAAAATAACTTGTAGAGAGTTCCAGGTGGGTGATCATGTATACAAAAAGATAAATCCCTAGAAAAGTACCTTGAGATTGTGAAATTATAAGAAATTGGCACCCAGGTATGGCAAGGAATTTGACATTATAGCCAAAGTAGGGTCGGTTGCATACCAGTTAGCCTTACACCCAATATAAAAGTACATAATGTGTTTTATGTTTCTTTATTGAAAAGATATCTTCATGATCTTTCTCATGTGATTGACTTGAATGTAATCCAGGTACAACCATAGGTAGAGTTCCAAATGGGAGCGGAGCGTATACTCGATAGGAGAGAAAGTTTACTCCAAAACCATACCATTGGATAGATAAAGGTTCAATCTAACCACCGCAGTTGGAAGAAGCTACTTGGGAGATGGAAAGCAATATGCAAGAGGAATATCTGGGATTATTCCAAGAGGCTGACATGGATGAATAAAAATATAAAGTTATAATATCGAGGACAGTTTTATGTTTTAAGGGGAGGTGTATGTAATACCCCATGAATTAACAATTATTAATTTTGCTGAAAAATAATTTGATTATTATTTTATTTTTCTTTGACAGGAGGTAAAGAATAGAACATCGTGTAATAAAACAATCCTACTAATAAAATATGCTAAAGGAAAACACAAGTGGATATAGCTATTGAAAGAGTGTTTGTTGACCCACAAGAGGAAAATGACAAGCGGAAAACACCACTAAGTGAGAACTCAAGATGCATGAGGCATCATCCCCAAAAATTAGGTATGCACTCGTAGTTGAATTGCTAAAGAGAAGGAGGCTCATAAATGACCAATTCATAAGTAAAATACTATTTAGTAGTATGTCCATGAGCACTAGGAGGCTAGCATTGTACGAGGATTAACATCTAGGTAAGGCAAGAGATGGCGCATTAAGATATTTTTCTTTTTTGGTTCAATGAATAGGATCAAGGGTTCTAGAGCAAGTAATTTGGATACTCTTGGATTTGGTTAGGAGGAACAGGTTCTCCACTTGTGTTTTCCTAGTGTTTGTGCCAGGTTACTACTTTGTTTCTTTGAACAATTTAGATGCACTAGGATGTATATGTGATCTGTTTGGTTTCAAATTCAATAATTGAATGATTTTAGAATTTATGAGTTGCATATAATAAATGGAATCCTCCATTGGAAACCTTATTCCTATTTTAACAGTGTTTTCCTAGTTTGTACTAATTTCATTAGATCTTCATTAATTGTGTTTCTTCATTTTAGCACACCGATTGAAATGTTAATGTTGGTTCTGAGTATAATTGATTGGATCATATGCTTTACACGATCAAATGTTCATATTATGCATTTCTTGTTTCCTTTGACTTCTGTAATTCTTTATTAATTCTACATTATGAATTCAGGTTGCCGAATGAAATTATAAATTTTTTTTACAATTTAGATCTGATTTTTCAATATTGAGATTTAATTGATCTGAATAGAGAAAAAATCCATAATTAGACTATACAAATCCTATAATCCAATTAGAACAGTTGGGGAATTTTTCTCAAACCATGATTAGTCGATGGAACAACGGTTCGTTTGTAAGAAATAAGATAGTTTCCAAATCCAAGTAACTGTAGTGAATAAAACCCCAAATCAATTGACAAACCATTGACATTTCACAAAGATAAACATGATTAGAGGTTTAATGGTCCAGATGTAACCTCCAACGATACTGGTGGTTCACAGAAGTGTAGAAGAAGGATCTGTGAAATTTTCAAACATTTGGAAGGAAACCAAACTTCTGAAATCTATCGGGTTAGAACTTGATTTCAAAGGTTAGAAGATCAAATGTCCAGATCTAATCCGCATCTAGATTGACGGTTCAAAAAAGGCATCGATGTCTGATTTTCACATCAAATCAGATCCACGGTCAAGATTTAATCTGTAATGATCAACGGTGTGGGAGGAAAATACAGAATGGAGAAGCACAAGGTCACAAATTAAGTTAATGGAGCTTCAAGTTCCGAAAGTATGATTTTTGCATAAAATAAATAGACGGTCGAGATATGGTCCTCCAAATAAGATCGACGGTTGATTTTAGTATTAAATTTTCCTTGGGAATCCTTACATGAATTCAGATCAACAGTGGGGGTTAAAGTCGTAAAAGAGATCAATAGTTAAGGTTCTTTTCCCAAGGATCAATGGTGCAGTAAGTAGAAAATTCCAAGTGATTGTTTTAATTAATTTTGTGACTTTTGAGTTCCATAGAGAAAGGAAAAAAGAGGAATATGGAAAACAAAATTCTCAAGTGATCATCTTATGAAGTTTCTGATTTACGATTTCCGCATCGGAAGGCAGGAAAGAAGAAAGTTTAACTGATCATTTAATGAAGTTTCTGACTTCCAAGTTTGTGAGAATTTTCTTCTCAATCATATCTAGGAGCTAGAACAATATGCACACTCAACGTGTTTGGAAAAATGTGGAAGATAATGAACAAAGGGACATAAAATAATTGGAATAGTACTTGTGAACGGTCCTAATTTCTGATCATATTATTATCATACATCTTGTAGATGTTATAGGATAGATTTATAATACATTGGACAAAATTTATGAGGCTCTTGAAGCCAATTGGAGTTGGACATGTGTAATGGTAAGATTTGACCTCTATTCCCCCTAGGTGGACAAATCGAGATCCAACAAAGCCCAAATGGTCACGAACCAAGGTGTGAATGTTGATGAAGTGTGTTGCATAATTAAATACTCCAATGCATGGGTGGGTGAGAATATAGAGGTGAGTGGAAGTCTCAAGGTGGAAATAAATGCTTCTAAGAGAGCCAAAATAGGAAAAATACAACACTAGCACCCTTAGTCAAACCTCGAAACCCCAAATCAAGGAGATAGCACACCAAGTCATTATTTAGGGCACACATGGGCTGGGTTGACCAAACTAGAGTGTTGTTGTAGGTGTAAATAGGACAAAATAACCAGATATCTTATTGAATCAACTCTCCTAAGTATAAACCATATGATATCATTGCATGAAGGGAAATAAAGTAAGGCTAAGTCAAAAAGTATGTACTGAGGATTTATTACAGCTCCTAAAAACCCCCCTTAATCTAGACTTAGTACAGTTTAATCAAAAATAATTATTAAGTCTTTGGCAACTAAGGCACAAGTCACCTTTTACAACATTGTTTATTGATCAATGTAACTGAAGTAAGGAGGAAAACCTCATGGGACAAATCTTCCCCTCGAAAATGGATATGAAAGATATCAAAAGGTATTCAACATGTCCTCTTCTTCAATTGAATGAGCTGAAAGAACAAATTCTATGTGATGGACTTGGTGAATGTGTTGTGGATGCTAGGATCATGCATCAATACTTCAAAGTGCTCCAAACAATGATCATGTAAAGAGTACCTTTGATGGTCATCATTTGAATGATGGAGGGGCATCATAAGAATTTATTTTTTTGCAAGCATACTCTGATCTAATAGCATAATCAACCATGGAAAATATATCTCTACAAACTTTTTCCCAAATAACATCAAAAGGTTCAACAAAATCTACATTATGTGTAGCTGCCAGATCATGAATAAAACCATGAATATATCTCCTAATTTTATGAAGAACCTTCATAAATCTATAACAAAGCTTATGAGGCTATGAAATATCATAATACATCTCATACACAATATAAATATCAGAGGTATGGTATCTCGATGAGCGAATGGATCTATAGGAAGATAAGAGTGAGCAACTAGATCACAATTGCAATTGAGGGAACTTGGAAGGTCTGGAGACTTGGGATTTGAACCAATATGTCAGTTATTTGTGAATTATTCATCACATTCAATGTTTTCATTGGATATTATTATATTATTTGATGATATCTAAGTTTCCTCTTTATTTAATTCTTTAGTAGAAAATGAATTTAAATAAGTTATTGAGCATAAGCTATCGAAAAAAGTAAAATACAATTAGATAACATATAAAAATGTTAATACAAATACCTTTCTCTATATTGACCAATTCATGATAGAAATTGTTCATAAATATCTCTTGTTGTATTGTCTCCACAATCGAAATAATTATTCTATCATGCGAGCTAATATACAAACTAAGAACTATGCCTATTGCATATAAAAAATGAAATGTTGCTCGAGAAGATACCAATCTAGAAACCATGTTATCTTGTAAATCCTATTTCCTTTCCTTTTAAAAAACATGACTTCTTGAAATATAACTCAAAACCTTGGACAAAGGTAAATACATCATTGCTAGGTTCTCATCCCTACAATCCATATCCATTTAAAAAGTACACAAATTACCCTCATCCAATCTAGTTATCTAATATTGTACAATAGAGAATCCTATAAATAAGTCCTTTGATGAATCTCTATAAACTCCCTTGGTAGGATTCTACTTTACTACATTTTAAGATTTCTTGCAAAACTGAGTGAATGCTTTAGAAACCATGTAGGAGTTTTCCATATCAACTAAAAAAATGCAAGTGCATGTCATTTCATTTTATTCTGAGTACAACAATGCATGCACATCTTCTTATGTTCATGAACTAACAAAATTACACATATCAAGAATATTAAGTTCATGGTTGATTGGAAAACCAAAAAATGCAATGGATCCTAAGGTGTTGACCAAAGATGCAAGATAACAACATAGACAAGCAAATTGGGAACTATATTTGACAGATTCAATGGACAAACCCATCTCCTCTTCAAAGATATATAAATTCAATACTTTTTCAGCATTCTTTAGTAATTTTGAACCATTATCCTCCTCTTCTTTATTTCTCTTTTTTCCTTGATAATTAGGGCACACAATACTACACAATTTTTTTGTTGGCAAAGTGGTGGAACCCCCCTGACTAGTAGGGTTTCCATTGGCTAAGTAACCATGAACCAGGGGCATCTAAGCCGTCAAAATCACCCGAGGATCACACTCGGCCTGGACCGCACCAACCCTTAACATGGTTGGATTTTTTGTATCCGACGGGATTAGAACCGGTGACTTTCCATCTTAGGGGGCATCTTAACCATACCCTGCCACCAACTATTCTAGATCTCATGGATCACACAATACTGCACAGTTGTTAAAAATGATTTGGATCAATTTTGTAGATTTTAATGAAACTATCATTTGTGAGTTCCTTCCAAAGAACACGATAGAATAGGGAAATTTGTTAGTATATGAAAAATCAATTTAAATGGAGGATGAAAACCACATTCATATACAAAATAAGCATTATAAATTCATCTATGGACCCTTAAGATATTATCATCACAAATAAAGTCATACATTTTTGGCTATTAACTTACCTAAGAATAGATCTTGTTGGTAGTCATTCATAATATTTAGGTCATCCTCCTTTGACATATATGATTTGAAAGGAGAAGAAATAACTGTTACATCCTAGTCAAGACTATAGAAATAGAATAGATAATAAACCTGGGAATATAATAAAAATACTTATCATTTTATAATATGTTCCAACATTGAGCTACAAGTTTGTTCATGTGAGTAAAATGTAGAGGAAGAATTCTCGATAATTTTCCTCGCAAAGGTCTAAGACATTTTAATGCTATGGGGAGATATATTGTCTCTCAAACAAAACCCTCACGAGTAGAAAGTCCATGCCTAGAGTGGAAAAACATCATCTAGAACCATTGTTAATCCCTTAGCACGTGTGTTCATCCATGGGCCTCTCTCTTATTAGATACCCTATGACCCATTGTTGAACCCTCATCCCTCCAATTCCTCTTGAAGCCTCATGTATAAGAAATGAGGAAAATAAGGAAATGTATAGATTCATGTTTGTAATTAGGATGAGTAAAAGTTGAAAATTTCAAAGAGGCATTATATAATGTACAAAATTAAGTAAATTTCAACACATTTCTAGTAAACTAACTAAATGGGTTTTTTAGTAATTTGTAATTGTGTGACTAACTATTTAGTTGTAGTCTTCATTAGATGACTAAATTAGTCATGTTTAGTTGTGTTTCTCTAATTTAGTCATTTTTAACTTAAAAATAGGGTGGTTGCACGAAGTTGGTTCCACTTTTGGTGCCACTTAGGAAATCAGAAACGCACTTCTGAAGTGCAAATCAAGAACGCATATGCGTTATTGAAGGTACATTTGGAATAACCTGAGCCCAAACACAAGGCTAAGGTTCATGAAAATGTATCGTGTATGCAATATATCGCATATGCGTTTTGCAATGTTAAATATCGCATATACGATATGCAACATTTACAAAATGCATATGCGATATATTGCAAGTGCAATATATCGCATATGCGTTTTGCAATGTTAAATATCGCATATACGATATGCAACATTTACAAAATGCATATGCGATATATTGCAAGTGCAATATATCGCATATGAATTTTGTAAATGTTGCATATTGCATATGGTGGTATGAGGAACCAAAAAAACAATTTATTAATAAAGGATACAACTTTGGTGGTTTTCTCCCTCTTTGGATTTCCATTTAAAATCATTATGTATTGTGCATTAGTATTGAATGGTTGTTGAATGTTTTATTAATGTGTGATTATTACTTGAAGTGATGAAGTTAAAATTAGTAGAAGTGTCTAATACCGATTCACCCCCCCGCCCCCCATGTCAACATCTATAAATATTCAAACAATTGGTGTCAAAGCATTTTTTATTCACATAGTTTGACAACTAGAAGACATATCCCATAGATTACTGATGGATTTTCAATTAGTATATCCTAAAAAATTTCCCTTTTTAAATGGAATAGATTATGTACCATGGAGCATAAGAATAGAGGCATATATGCAAGTTGTTGAGATTGACATTTGGAGTGTAGTTCATAATGGATACACAAATCTAAAGAATCAACCAAAAGGTTCAATAACAAATAATCTACACAAAAACAATCCAAAGAAAATGAATGCAATTTTGAATGGCCTATCATATTGTGAGAAGAACAAAATGGGACAATGGAATTAAACTACATAGCTCTGGGACAATATATACTATATTTATTCAAAAGAAACTCTCTCAATAAAATGAGGTACAACCCAAAACAAATTATGAAGCCATTGAGAGAAAAAGAAAAGTCTCCAAAGATAAAAGAAGACTTTGAAACCGAAGAATAAGTATATCTAGAGGAAGAACTTATTAGTTCTCTATGTGAACTAAGGAAAGATGAAAGAGAAAACTAATCATTAATGGATCAATTGCAAAAGTATCAAGATGAATATTATATTTCAAAAGAAGGGACTAAAAGATTAGTTTTGGATGTTATGCAACCAAGTCCCGTAAATAACAGACAAATCGTAGAAACATGATAAAAGAGAGTAATCCATGCATGAATAATGAATAACATAGATAAATAACAATCCTATTTGAGGGAGGAACCTCCTTACACAATGTAATTATGTACCCAAGACAAGACAATATGCAATGCTTACTAATGTGAGAATATTCCCTTACTATATATAGGAGACATATGTGTACAATAACAACTAATAGACCCAAGCCTGCATCAATAATATGCAATACACTTCCATATAGGAGGTAAAGTGTGCCAAACTATAGGGGGAACTATGCTTAATAGGGGGAAATGTTCCCAACATTTAGGTCTTAACATTGGATTGCAAGAAAAAATTGAAAAGACACAACAAACCCTGACAAATAAACTAGAGGAGAAGGAAAAAAATTGCAAGCAAGAAGATGAAATTATCTCCCTAATAAAGGAACTGAAACAAATAGATAAGAACCATGAATAATTTGAAAATACCATTGTTGGTGTAAGAAAAGTCAAATAGTAGATCTGCTAGGAAAATTGATGAAGACCTAACAAGTCAACTTCAAGATAATAAATAACTTTTTCAAATGAAAGAGTTTGAGATCCTTTCTATATAGAAGAATATTTGGATAAGATAGTTTCCCAGTTGGAGACAAATTCAAAATTTGAGAAGAGCACCATGATTTGAGATAAAATATTCGGTTGTTAATTATCTACACATGAAAAGTGCAGTCTTTGTTTTGACAACAATCATAACACCATTGAAGAAATATTCAAGTCAATTGAGGAGAATACTAAAATCAACACAAATGCCTTTAAAATCCCTAATTGAAATGAATACACCATCATTGAATGGAAGCATAATCATCCAAGTTATGATAGAAGCAATCACAAGAGGGATGCACTTCCCATGAGACAACATACACTTAGTTAAAAAAAAAACCTTAGTTCCTTACTTTTCAGTATCACATATGCGATATTGAAAAGCAAAAAATAAAAATAAAACAGAGGCCACAAACCCCTCAAATTTCATTTTCACAGTATCGGGAGAGCGAAAAACCACAGGAGCGAAATAGCGCAAGTGCGATTTGCGTTTTAGCTTTTCGAGGTCGAGGTCGAGGTCGAGTTTGAGGTGGATTGCTCCAATGGCAGGTAAATTCTAGTTCAATCCTTTTCGTTTATTCTTCCATTCTTTAGTTTTTTTTTCACAATTTCATTGTTTTTATAATTATTTTGAACAAATTCAAAAAACTAATTGAATGTGAACAATCAAATAATGATTATAAGTAAAATAACTTGCAGTTTTTTGTTTAAATCTTAACAGAAAACACAAATGAATAACACAATGTGGAAAAACCACCCTCTAATATCCCACAACAACCTAACCCACAACAAAACCCAAACCCAGAGGGGGAACAAGATAGAAACGCACAGATTATTGCATGCTTGGCGTCATTGAGGTGCCTTAGCTCATCTATTAGAGGGGGGGGGTCATTTGAGAGATTCTTTAGCTGATGCCTTGGACACAATAAAAAAACAATTCCAATTCCCAAGGAGCTCTTTACAACATTACCTTGTACAGAGAATCTAGGAGGCAATACTACTTTGATGGATTGACTCATAAAGACATCAAAGCCCTTAAAATTAAAAAAGACTAGTTATTTTCATTATTCCGGGACCCTAGCACTGGAATGGTTCCACCCACCAGTCGAGCACACATTTCCATAGATTGGTGCATTGAACCAAATATAAAGTTCAATTGGATGGATCGTTGGTATATGGTATTCTATGAAGACCCCCATGGGAATAGGGACATCCCATTTTATTTCCTTAGGATGTTGTATGCAGAATTCATCCTAGGGAAACATGTTAACTAATTCGATCTCTTAGGAAACCAGGGTGTTGTTCATGGGATGCCCCAAGATAGGGAAGGTTCTAGGAAAGATCCCAACCATGTGCCATGACCACCATGCACACAAAAACCCCCTTGGGTATATCCTCCTACAGGTTGTGTCATTAAGTATACATAGGAGGCATTATTTGACATGGCAGATACATTGCTTGAGTATGGAACTGATGTCCAAGGAAATGTAGAACAAGGGGTTGGCACATCTACGGCGGGCCCATCTACAAATCACAGTGGATATGCAGAGTCTTCAGAGCATCGTGTTACTCCACACCCTTACACATCGTGTGGAGGCATATGCTATGGCCCTGCTTCCGTCTTCCGAGATGATGGATTACTTCGCTCTGTAAGTAAAACTTATTATTTTAATATTATATTTTGTTTCATGTCAAAATATTCAATTGTTTCACAATTTATTTCTATTTAATTATCTAAAAATTTATGTGAACAGATATATAGTTGTTGTCCCATGGCACACCATAGTCGCATAGTCTTCCGATCAACGTTGAGAACATTGATGTAGCTGTCAATATTGCTATGGGTTTGGTTCTTCACCAATAGGGGTAAGAACTATACTTGTTAATTTGTCAACTTTATTTACATATTTATAGTATAGATTGTAACATTCAATATGTATCCTAATTTTGATACTTTACATGTTTTATGCAGGTTTCCCCGGATGAGTATATTGTCTCGTAGCCTATTCCCTCTCATGCAGAGGTAGATTCGCAGACACAGGTATTATTTGAAATATGCTTTTAATTATGTTTCACTTTCTTTGGAAAAATAATTTTGTAACTTGAATCTCTTTGACATATACTATTTTATGCAAGAACCTATTATGACAGTGGTGCTTGAAGAGCACCAAAGGGAGGTTGTTGTCAACCCACGTCCTCCCCCCAAACAAGTATGTATGTTTCGCTTTCTTTTGTAGTTCATCATTTTCCTTCCAGGTAGTATATATGTCTATTATTTACTATTTTATATGAAAGTGACATATATATTCTACTTTATATGCAGGCCTTTAGTGAGGCACCGGTGCGTGAAGAGCACCAAACCGGTGGCCCACCTTTGACGAGCCAGCAGGTATGTTTATGTAGATAACTTTATTTGTATGTTTGTGTACATATCTTGATTGTAACATTCAATATGTATCCTAATTTTGATATGTAACATGTTTTATCCAGGTTTCCCAAGATAAGTATATTGTCTCGCAGCCTATTCCCTCTCATGCAGAGGTAGATTCGCAGAAACAGGTATTATTTGAAATATGATTTTAATTATATGCTTTTAATTATGTTTCATTTTGTTTGGAAAAATCATTTTGTAACTTACATATCACTTTGACATATGTTACTTTATGTAGGAACCCATTGTGACAGTGGTGCAAGAAGAGCACCCAATCAGGGTCACTGTTAGTGAGGCACCAGGACCCATGATTACTTACTCATGTACAGTAAGTAGAAATGTTATTTGGGTTTTGGAATTTGAACAAATTTACATAGAATTTTTAAAGGTTGGTAAATTAACTTACAAACATTGGTTTTTTTGCAGTCTCTACTGATGAGACCTATCCCTCTTGTTCAATGATGGGGATCACCAGTGAGTAGTCGCAAAAGAAATCTACACTTCTCCGAAGCCTATGGAAGTGGCAGAAAAATGTGGGGTAACTAGAAAAAATGTATAGGGGGCATACATAGATGTATCTTTTTGTTCATATGTACACACAGATGTACTTTTTGATCCACTATTTTGTATTATGGCCATGTGGCATGGAAATGTTTGGACAACATTATTGCAATACATATATAATATAAAGCAAGGTTCAAATTTATACATATATATGATTGACTTGACCTTGGAACATTATATCATGGTTGACTTGGTATTGGAACATGATATGTGTGGTTCGTGCATGTGTGCTAACTTAAATGAATTTCCAATACTTAAAGGAAGAATTTAAACGACTCATCAACTTTTTAACATCATACAATTCTAACATACAATAACATACCCTAATTTACACATAGTAACACACACTAACATACTCTACAATTCTAACATATACACAATAACATACCCTACATTACCCTACAACACTAACATCATACCATATTATGATACAATAACATGTACCATAACATAACATACTAACAATATGTACCATTTAACAATAAGTCGTGCATGCATGTGTAATATATAACATATCATACCCTACAATACCCTATGATACTAGAGTTCATTGAGTACCATACTAACATACATAATGTACCCTACAAACCCTAAATTGGTTGAAGTAAACCTTAGTTGGTGCATGAAAATTTGTGTTCATGAAAGCCTAGTTGGTGCATGCAAGTATTGGTGATCTCATGTGTTTCTAGTTCCCTCTTCTAACTTGCATGATTGGTCACTAAACCATAGTTCTATCTCATACCTTGGTAACCCTAGTCGGAGCATGAAAATTGTTGTTCATGAAAGCCTAGTTGGTGCATGCAAGTATTTGTGATCATGTGTTTCCAGTTTCCTCTCTTAACTTGCAAATTTCTCACCAAACCCTAGTTCCATTTCATACCATGGTAACCCTAGTTCCACCACGGGCCTTTAATTCCATCTCATCAAAATACCCCAATAGATAACAATAGACAAAATACTACATGTTCTTTGCAAATGTGCCAATTTCAGAAATTGTCCAAAAATTTCTCCCGTGTTGGTCCTATATGGGAGAAAAATCCCAATTTCAAAAACTATCCAAAAATAATAATATTATTATTATAGAAAATATCCAAAAACACACACAGTCTTATACATCCAAAAAACTGTATGAACCAAAAGATTATCTAACTCAACCAAAATAGTGAAATATATACATTGATATTACATGACACCTTTATTTGAATCGCAAGGAAGAAACCAAATAGGGCCCTTCAATTATCTCTTCGAACTCCATATCTTCCAAAATTTGACTTGCTTAAGGAAGAGAATCAACAATAATGTTTAGTTCCCAAAAACATGCTGAAAATAAATGTACTAAAGAGTAGCAGTATTTGAAAATTAGGTCTTGTTTAATATCCAATTTATAGTGAGATCTTAGTCAACAAAAACCTAGATAGTTTTAACACCACCATTGAAAGCACATTTTATCAAGAGCATTGAGGCCATTAATTATCCAAATTTGTTTGTTCCAATGCCAATTCCAACTTTATACTTACTGACATGCATATATCAAAGAAAAATAAGATGCCCTGTGATACTAAAATTCGGATCACTTTGATATGCACCATCAAGGAAACCCATGACTTTGATATGTAAGCTCCCATGGGAAAAGAATTAGATGTACATGTGTTTAGTGTACTTTTTGAGACAACGCTTGAATAAGAGATTAATTCTTGAACAAAAGAATGGTTTTTTCCTCAAGTAGAATTAAGAAGTAAGTTCATCCCTCGCCAAATCCCCCATATGACCATGTACAAATAATTACAATATGATGACTTTGAGTTCTATTTTTCCATAGCAATGCCACTAACAATCATAATAAAAGCACATATCATACCTTGTTCCATCTCATAAAGCACATCTCATAACTTGCATGATTACGCACCAAACCCTAGTTGGACATCTCATACCTTGTCTCAAGACCCTAATTGGGGCATGCAACTTGGTGACTCATGAAATCCTAGTTGGTGTGCATGCAAGTATTGGTGATCATGTGTTTGTAGTTCACTCTCCTAACTTGCATGATTGCTCACCAAACCCTAGTTGGAAATCTCATACCTTGTCTTAACCCTAGTTGGAGCATGCAAAATGGTGACTCATGAAAGCTAGTTGGTGCATGCAAGTATTGGTGATCATGTATTTCTAGTTCACTCTCCTAAGTTGCAGGATTGCACACCAAACTCTAGTTGAACATCTCATACCGTGTCTTGAACATAGTTGGAGCATGCAACTTGGTGACTCATGAAACCCTAGTTGGTGCATGCAAGTATCAAGGTGATCATGTGTTTGTAGTTCACTATCCTAACTTGCATGATTTCTCACCAAACTCTAGTTGGACATCTCATAGCTTGTCTTGACCCTAATTGGAGCATGCACAACTTGGTGACTCATGAAACCCTAGTCGGTGCATGCAAGTATTGGTGATCTCATGTGTTTGTAGTTGACTCTCCTAACTTTCATGATTTCTCACCAAACCCTAGTTGGACATATCATACCTTGTCTTGACCCTAGTTGGAGCATGCAACTTGGTGACTCATGAAAACCTAGTTGGTGCATGCAAGTATTGGTGATCATGTGTTTGTAGTTCACTCTCCTAAATTGCATGATTGCTCACCAAACCCTAGTTGGACATCTCATACCTTGCAAGTTCCAATGCCAGTTCCAACTTTATACTTACTGACATGCATATCAAAGGAAATTAAGATGCCCTATGATACTAAAATTCGGATCACTTTGATATGCCCCATCAAGGAAACCCATGACTTTGATATGTATTGCTACCATGGGAAAAGAATTAGATGTACATGTGTTTAGTGTACTTTTTGAAACAATGCTTGAATAAGGGATTAATTCTTGAACAAAAGAATGGTTTTTCCCCAAGTAGAATTAAGAACTAAGTTCATCCCTAGCCAAATCCCCCATATGGCCATGTACAAATAATTACTTTATGATGATTTTGAGTTATCTTTTCCATACCAATGCCACTAACAATAATAATAAAAGCACATCTCATAACTTGCATGATTACGCACCAAACCCTAGTTGGACATCTCATACCTTGTCTGAAGACCTTGATTGGAGCATGCAACTTGGTGACTCATGAAAGCCTAGTTGGTGTGCATGCAAGTATTGGTGATCATGTGCTTGTAGTTCACTCTCCCAACTTGCATGATTGTGCACCAAACCCTAGTTGGACATCTCATGCCTTGTCTTGACCCTAGTTGGAGCATGCAACTTGGTGACTCATGAAAGCCTAGTTGGTTCATGCAAGTATCAAGGTGATCATGTGTTTGTAGTTCACTATCCTAACTTGCATGATTGCTCACCAAACCCTAGTTGGACATCTCATACCTTGTCTTGAACCTAATTGAAGCATGAAAATTGGTGACTCATGAAATCCTAGTCGGTGCATGCAAATATTGGTGATCATGTGTTTGTAGTTCCCTATCCTAACTTGCATGATTGCTCACCAAACCCTAGTTGGACATCGAGCATACCTTGTATTGAACCTAATTGGAGCATGGAAATTGGTGACTCATGAAAGCCTAGTTGGTGCATGCAAGTATTGGTGATCATGTGTTTCTATTTCCCTCTCCTAACTTGCATGATTGCTCACCAATCCCTAGTTGGACATCTCATACCTTGTCTTGAACCTATTTGGAGCATGCAACTTGGTGACTCATGAAATCCTAGTATTGGTGATCTCATGTGTTTCTAGTTCCATATCATACCTTGTCTTGACCCTAATTGGTGCATGCAAGTATGAAAGCCTCTAGTTGGATTCTGATTTGTACATGGAAATGTAATTAAATGTATATATGAAACTAAAAACATCAAGAAATGTAAATTTCAATAACTCGAGAGCTTGTTATTTTCTGAACTATATTTGGTGGTGTCTAAAGACACCATTCTTGGCGCCTCCAATGTGCCGTAGATGGTGTTTGTATCCTAGGCACACGAAAGGCTAGACATTAGTAACATCAAAGGCTAGACATTAGTAACATCATAAGAAAGAAAAGAGAACCCAATGAAAATTTGCAAACATGGTGCAAACATGGTTTAAATAACGCACCTGACAATGCACTCATACAAGTAGGCCATCTGGATCATCTCTGGTGCCGATGGTGTCCATCAATATTTCATGCTCTATATGAGGTAGCAAGTATCGTACATGTGACCTATTTTTGTGACCAAGTGTGAGGAGCTTGATGTTTGTACCAACTACTAGGTTGGTGAAGTGGTATACAATAGCTCCTGGTCTATAATACTGATATACATACCCACCCTTCCTTTTCTGTTGTGCTGCAAGTGTCAAGTACTCCACTTTTATAACCATCGAGCCGGTTGGGAATTCAATATTTTCATCATTTGTAACATGTTCTAGAAGGGTTTGTTTCCCCTCTAAGCAACGTGCCAACCAATAGTCAAAACCCCATTCATTATTTTTTTGGGAAACCACTGCATAAATCTGACCTGTGAAAGGAAATAGGTCGAGTTAACAATACATTTTGTAAATAAGGTCTTGCATTTCTAAATTATACATAAATTAAATTGTAAAAAGGTCGAGTAAACAATACATAAATACATTTTCTTATTTAGGTACTACTCATGTACCTTCTTGTATGAGATCCGATATGTGATCATTGTCTCTAGAAATGTGTGTCTAATTATCTCCCAAATGATTTATTTCATTACCCCCATTGAAATTGGTACCAAGTGTCACTCGATCCCATGTATCAATGATATTAGTATGCTCATAATCACCCCATTAACCAATGCTATAGGAACTGCAAAATACAGCCTTCAATCTTGTCCAAATTTGTAGGCCAGAGTTGTCTGAGCTTCTAATTGAATGAAAATGTCGAGTTCCATGCACTGTGTTCACCCGAGTTGTTTGTGATCGGTCCACATTTGTAACCTCCAATAATATTCTTTGCACTAAGTGTTTCCTTGTTGCTTGTTCTCCCATGACAGATGCACACCATTGGACTATAGATGCAGGGTCTTGAAGGCAAGCACCTATAAACTTTATATCTTCCGTTTGAAGGGCAGTTTTAATGCATGCACCAGCACCATCGTGCTCTCCTTTTCCATGATCAGTTTCAAATTAGTTCCATACATGTGGCACCTTGTATTTTAGGTGCAACAAAAACAACCATTCAACTACACGTGCATTCTTGAACGGTCCAGCAAAACCATCTGACCAAATGAAATGATGATAAAATGGTATATCCATAGCTATCACGTGGTCATAGAATAATTTAAAGCAATGTTGCACGTAATGGATGACATGGGTCTGGTCGTCACTTATATAGAAGTGATTTTCTTTTAGTATCACACGTTTCTCTTCACTACTATCTTGCCCATGTCGATATGTCATATGCACCATTATGCTCACCTACTTTGAGTGATAGTATTGACATTGAATTTCATTTTGTGGTTGTAGGGTGTAATTTTCAGCAAAGTCAACCACTAATAGTATTGTTCTGAGAGGGAAGGTGTCCCAGCATATTCTGAATTGCTCATCTTGGCACCGTGCCATATCGAAATGTTGAATGTACTATTGGATCTTTCCACAAAACTCTAGAATAAAATCACATACTCGCACTTGATACATGAATATTAACATGTCAATAAACCACATAAAAGAATGTGTGTACATGAATATTAATTTGTCAATATTCAAGAATTTACCTGTGAAGTCACCAATTCAATCTTCCTGCTTTCTTTCCCATCATTTAGCTGATATGTCTCATACTGATAGTTCTGCTTCTCAACAATTGCATTCCTGAATGCTTGATCTTCACTTTCATGGATGCAATCAAACCATAAGGATAGCCCACCACAATTGTTGCAAGAACCGTCTACACATTGTTTTAAGTAATGTGTCTGCCCATCTTGCCTCAGACACATGATGCTATGGATGAAATATCTAGATGACATTGGCAGTACTGTACTTGAGCATTCCTACACATGGTTAGGATGCAAAAAACGATGTATATGTGCAAATGTATGGTAATAAAGGTCAAACTCTATGTGGTATCTACAACAAGTGTTCCAGATGGTATTGATTCTAACATACCAAGGATTGCATTTTTCAAAAGATCTTTGCCCGAGCCTTAGCTCTACGTGGGAAACTTTAAACATCTTGAATAGTTGATTTTGTGTCATGTCAAGATAATGCTTAACATGAGGTTCAGAGTGATGAGAACCCCTACATTGTTTTAACACATCCTTCATGTTAGAATAAGGCCTAGTGTTATCATGCCATAACGTTTGCACTAGGCCCTTCACTGCTTCAACCAACTTCATGTCTTTGCGGGGCAACCTACCGCTAAATTCCCATAATGTTTCCATTTGTCCCTCTACATCAAGGTTGTCTCTTCTTACTGAATATTTTTTAAGTGTCTTTGGATGTAAAGGAACAATTTCTGATGTGCATTTAAGTAAACGATGTTGTCTTGTGGATCTACATACAATTGATTCAGCCAATACACGATGAGCCACATTACAGTCTTTTGAACGAGTTTTTTTACCAATCGATGTGAATGCAGCAGCAAGAGATTTAACAATTTGAATACTTGATTCCATATTCTTCATTGTTGTTATGCCTAAATTTCTTCTAACAGTTGCCATATTTCTAGATTTAAGCAAAGCTAAAAACAATTGCCATTTAACGGCTTCGGATTTGTTATCAAAATATTGTTTCATTATTTGAGAAGAATGATGAAGGATAGTGCGTTTAGCCACCTTACCTTCCATGGAAGTCAATCTCCTCTCGTCCACTTGTATTCGTTTAGGAGTTCTCTTTCATTTTGATGCAAAATTTCTTGTCGTTTGAAATACTGGAGTGACGTTTACATCCACTACTGACTGACAACTTCAATTAGGAGATTGAACCACCGAACATGGTTGTTGTTGAGTCACATTTACATCGGGAGTAACATAATTATTGAACTCTTCACAAGATTGTCCGTCTACTAATGGATGAATAATATCAGCTTCCGTATAACCAGCTTCTTTTAATGCTGCATTATCTTCCTTAGCCTCTATGTCAAGTATCTCTTGAGGGTGAATGGGAACTATTTGCTCATGTAATGAATTCCAATGATTTCTTGAATCTTCCCTTCTTTTTTGTTTTTTATTTTCTGCTTCTTCCGGTGTAAGCACCTTCCTTGCTGACTTTCTTCTTCTATTACATACATTCCCCATTGAAATCCACCCAAACCTGTACAAAACTATGCAATTTTGTAAGTAATGATAAAAAATTGCATGTCCAACAGTTCTCTGTGCGCGGGTTCAGACGAATTATGTCTTTTGATACGTTAAAGGTGGCCAACACGACGCCACCCTACATTTTCTATAAAACATATATCACGTATGCAATATAACGCACCTCCGATATATCACATATGTGATATTGAATTCCATCTTTTTAATGAACGGACAGGGTTTTACATGTTTTCCATAACACATTCCCGATATATCGGATATGCCATTTATTGCATATAAGATATATCGCATATGCGATTTAGTGCTCAATGAAAATGTGTAATTTACATTTATCTATATATGATGAGGTTGAGGGTGATGAACATTGAGGGTGTCCATGAGCATGACGATGATGAGGATGAGGGTGAGGGTCTCGATGATGATCAAGATGAGGGTGTCGATGATGATGAGGATGAGGGTGTTGATGATGGTGAGGATGAGGCTGATGAACAATGATGATGAGGATGACGGTGAGGATGAGGATGACGATGATGATAAGGATGAGGATGATGATGACGACGACGATGATGATGATGACCATGATGAGGATGAGGGTGATGGTGATGATGAGGATGAGGGATGATGATGACAATGATGATGATGAGGATGAGGGTGATGATGAGGATGATGGTGAACAATTATGGTGATGATGAGGAGGATGATGACGATGATGATGAGGATGAGGATGAGGGTGATGGTGATGATCATGATAATGGTGATGGTGATGATGAGGATGAGGATGAAGGTGACGATGAAGATGATGGTGAACAATGATGGTGATGATAAGGAGGATGATGACTATGATGATGATGATGAGGATGAGGGTGATGGTGATGATGAGGATGAGGGATGATGATGATGATGATGACGATGATGATGAGGATGGTGATGATGATGATGATGAGGACAAGGATGGTGATGATGATGAGGATGATGGTGACGACGAAGATGATGGTGATGATGAGGAGGATGATGACAATGATGATGATGATGAGGATGAGGGTGATGATGATGATGATGACCATGATGATGATGATGAGGATGAGGGTGATGACGATGATGATGAGGATGAGGATGCGGATTATGATGATGATGATGATTATGAGGAGGATGTTGATGATATTGAGGATGAGGGTGTCGATGAAGATGATGAGGATGAGGATGATGATGATGATGAGGAGGAGGAGGAGGAGGAGGCTAATGATGATGATGATGATGATGAGGGTGGTGGTGATGATGATGATGATGATGACAAGGATGGTGATGATGATGATGATGACAACGAGGATGGTGATGATGATGAGGATGAGGGTGACGATGAAGATGAAGGTTAACAATGATGGTGATGATGAGGAGGATGGTGACTATGATGATGGTGATGACGATGAGGGTGATGATGATGATGATGATGAGGATGAGGGTGATGATGATGATGATGATGATGAAGATGAGGATTATGATGATGATGAGGATGCTGATGATGATGAGGATGAGGGTGTTGATGAAGACAATGAGGATGACGATGATGATGAGGAGGAGGAGGAGGAGGAGGAGGAGGGTGATGATGATGAGGAGGATCAGGGTGATGATGATGATGATGATGATGATGACAAGGATGGTGATGATGATGATGATGATGACAAGGATGGTGATGATGATGAGGATGAGGGTGACGATGAAGATGATGGTGATGAGGAGGAGGATGATGACTATGATGATGATAATGAGGATGAGGGTGATGATGATGATGATGATGATGACCATGATGATGATGATGAGGATGAGGGTGATGATGATGATGATGATTAGGATGAGGATGAGTATTATGATGATGATGATGATGAGGACGCTGATGATGTTGAGGATGAGGGTGTCGATGAAGATGATGACATGATGATGATGGTGATGACCATGATGATGATGACGATAATGATGATGATGATGATGATGATGATGATGACCATGATGATGATGATGAGGATCAGGGTGATGAACGATGATGATGAGGATCGAGGTTGATGATGATGAGGATGAGGGTGATGATGATGATGATGAGGATGAGGGTGACGATGAAGATGATGATGAGGATGGTGGTGATGATGAGGAGGATGATGAATATGATGATGAGGATGAGGATGAGGCTGTAGATGAAGATGATGATGACGGTGAGGATGATGGTGATGAACGATGTTGTTGAGGGTGAAGATGATGATGAGGATGAGGGTGACGATGAAGATGATAATGATGATGAGGGTGATGATGAAGATGATGATGAAGATGATGATGAGGATGATGGTGATGATAAGGAGAATGATGACTATGATGAGGAGGAGGAGGATGGTGATGATGACCATGATGATGATGATGACGACCATGAGGATGAGGGTGATGATGATGATGGCCATGATGATGAGGAGGAGGAGGAGGAGGAGGAGGATGAGGCTAATGATGATGAGGAAGAGGATGAGGGTGATGATGATGATGGTGATGAGGATGAGGATGATGACCATGATGAAGTTGATGCGGATGAGGGTGATGATGATGAGGATGAGGATGAGGATGAGGATGATGGTGATGAGAATGAGGGTGATAATGATGATGATGGTGATGATGATGATGATGATGGTGGTGACAATGATGACCATGATGATGATGATGAGGATGAGGGTGATGATGATGAGGAGGAGGATGAGGGCGATGATGGTGATGAGGTTGACAATGATGATGATGACCATGATGAAGCTTATGAGGATGAGGTTGATGATGATGATGATGATGATGAGGATGAGGATGATGAGGAGGAGGAGGAATATGAAGGTGGTGATGATGATGATGATGAGGATGAGGGTGATGATGATGATGATCAGGATGAGGGTGATGATGATGATGAGGTTGATGATGATGATGAGGAGGACACGGATGATGACAGTGATTATGATGATGATGATGATGATGACAACGATGATGACCATGATGATGCTAATGAGGATGATGATGATGATGATGATGATGATGATGATGATGATGATGACCATGATGATGCTAATGAGGATAAGGGTGATGCCGATGATGATGATGAGGATGCGGGTTATGATGATGATGAGGATGAGGATGAGGATGGGGGTGATGATGATGATGATGAGGATGAGGGTGGTGATGATGATGAGGATGAGGGTGATGAACAATGATGCATTAGGACAAAAGAAAATTAGTTAAAATATACCTATAGCACCATTAGAATTTACCTAGTTCAATTATGCTCTCAACATTAGGGAACTTCCATGAAGTAATCTATAGTGGGAACCCACCACCCATACAACTTCGAAGTAGCTAGTGACATTGTGAATCTAGAAGCCATTCCACATAAATTAGCTCTGAACATAATTCGATATATCGCATCTTTGTGATAGGATATTAATATCTCATATATGATACAACACATATGTGATATGAATAAGCTGTATCGCATATGTGTTATAGCTTATTCATATCGCATATGCGTTATATCGCATGTGTGATATGAATAAGATATAACGCATATGCGATATAATGCATATGCGATACAACTTATTCATATCGCATATGCGTTATATTGCATATGCGATATCAATAAACTATATCGCATATGTGTTATATTGCATATGCATTATTTTAAAATTTAAATAATTGGTGGGATTAAGGTTTGGCATTAGGTTTGGAAGCAGCTTCGGAATACCGAACCTATTGGCTAGGAAAAATCAACGAGGGCTATTGTTTGTCTTTTAGAACTCTATCAATACGCTCAGTTTAGATGGCATGTTTTGATATGACATACACAATACTTTTTTATGAAAATGTAGGATATTATAGAGTATGAAATGACGATTCTTAATATGTAATTTTCCCTCTCAAAACTATGTTTTATTTATCTATAATTATTTTTCTAAATGACACACATTAGTTTTCGAAAATACATACATCGATTGTTTGTTATATAACTTTTGATTTCCATCACCTTTTCCCAAAAAAACCATATCGTGCATTAGACGAGATCAAGCTCTACGATATTATATCAAGAAATCAAGGATTTCATTGATTTTTGCCCCTAAAGTGTTGCACCCACACATAAGGTTTTAATTTCAAGCTTTTTTTACTTCAATAATTAATTATAAAAAAAATAATTCATTAAAAATTATGAATAAATAGTGTTGCACTAGGCCCATATGTCCTTTATATGTCTGCAAGATTTTATCCCAAATGGACATCATTTACCTCACATATTGCTGCACCCACACAAACATATATGTTAAGAGGTGCTGAAAATTTAAAAACCCACTTTCACGGAAACTAATTTTATAATCATTTACACACATTTTCTCTGCATAAATGCTATATATTATGAAAGCTGATTCAATTACCTATCTTTTATCTTTTTAATTCATCTTGAAACAAGTTAGGGAAGTACCCCTAATTGTAACCTAAAGTCATAGTTTCCTATTTATTCTAGTTTCATGTGGCATCTAAAGTGTCTTTAAAGGAGTCCATGATTGTGCATCAGCCCAACACTCTTGTGACTAACTTTTTTAGTCACTTATTATTTACAAACTTTATAGCAAGATAATCTTCAAGGATATGTATTCACCAAATATGTTTAGATTGAAATCGACATTGCCTACTTAGTGAACCCACTTTGAGCTTATAATTAGTTACTTAACCCTTCTTGAGTGAAAAAATAATATAAATCTTGGGAGGTCTTTCCAGCTAATAAAGGATTGTAAAAAGTAATTATGTATTATTGAATTTCCTTAGGTGGATTAATCCAATATCCAATGATTCCAGCTTCTATGGGAGTAAGTTAATTAATGTGAACTTTACCATAGAACATTACGTTTAAGGGTTTTGACCCATTTTAAGAGAAGATCATCGGATTTTGAAAAAAAAAAACTTGAGAAATGGATGAGACATTACTTCTTCAAAGATAAGAAAGAGATAAGAAAGAGTATGGGAGAGATGTAACTTAACTTATGGCTACCCAAAATAAAAATAAAAAGTAATCATAAGAAGACATGTGGACTCATAAAACTTACAAAAATACAAGTAGGTTTATAAAATAAAAATTTAGAAAAATAAAGCTTAAAAAACTAATATATTTTGAAATTCTCACCCAATAACATTTAATATTTAATATTATGAATTAAGTTTGAATTTCCTTTTTCCCTTTTTTTTGGCTTAAACTTAGGTATCCACGGA
The DNA here is from genome assembly GCA_001517045.1 of Pseudotsuga menziesii. Taxonomy (NCBI): domain Eukaryota; kingdom Viridiplantae; phylum Streptophyta; class Pinopsida; order Pinales; family Pinaceae; genus Pseudotsuga; species Pseudotsuga menziesii. Next base: position 102,201 of record LPNX010885973.1, read on the forward strand.
CGATGTCTAGATGTCTAGACTCTACACATCATATGTTTTCAAATGAGTTGCTTGTAATATTATGAATTAAGTTTGAATTTCATTTTCCCTTTTTCTTTGGCTTAAACTTAGGTATCCACAGATGATGTCTCGACTCTACACATTATATATTTTCAATGAGTTGCTTGTTTGGTCTCTGGAGCTTTGGGTTAAAATCCGTGGAAATCTTGCTTGGTCTCTGCAACTTTAGGTTAAGATCCATGGAAAGTTTAGGTTAAGATCCGGGGAAAGCAAGTTTAGGTTAAGATCCGTGGAAAGTTTGAGGTTTAGGTTAAGATCGTGGAAAGAATGAGCTTGCTCGGTCTCGGTCTCTGCAGCTTTAGGCTAAGATCCATGGAAATTTTTTCTGTAAAACTTGGTCAGGAAATAGGTGTGTTTCAAGTCCATCAATGGAGGTACTTCCTAAATATCTCATTAGAAAGTGCTTGCTGGGATTTCCATACACATCACATGATGACCTGAAAGGTGTGTGTAGAAGCTGGGAGGGTATGGTGAATAGTCCTCGATTCTACTCAGACAGAAACATATCTCGAAAAAGCCAGCAGCTCATATGCTTGCTTCACAAAGATCCAAAGGCCGTTGGTGATAAATTGGTAATAACCATATATGACCCTTTGAATGGTACCTTGAAGAGGCTCCCTCCCATTGATGATCCCCTCTTTATTGGATTATCCACAATGTCTTAGTGTGTTACTGTGAATCGAAAATTGGTTCTCATTTTCGGAGGGTATACAATGAAGAGTGTATACATTTATGACTTTGAATCAGCGAGATGGAGCCGCAGAGCTGACAGGCCTACACTTCGATCCTTCTTTGTCTGCTATGTCTCTTCTTCCAATGGACTTGTCTACGTGGCTGCCGGGATCGATAGAAGTCTCAACCCTCTGTAGGCTGCAGAAAAATATAACGTGGAGGAAGACAAGTGGGATATTCTACCTCCTATGATCCAACCGCATGGCCCATCATGCCATAGTGTTTTCATGGAAGGTAAATTCATGGTGTTAACTACTAGAAATGGACACAGAATGAACAAAAGGGTAGAATTTTTCAATTCTAGTGCGGGAATGTGGGAATATATGCCGAATTTCAACTACGATGTATGGAATAGTATGGGGGTGGCTTCTTCTTCTGGCAACTTGTACGCCTTCACTGAACGCCATGTGATGAAGTGTGATCATGAGAACAATGTTTGGACTCGTGTTGCTTCTCTTCCCCTGCAGAATTACTTCATAACTTCTGTTACAGAGTGGCAGGACTGCATTTTTGTAAGCACATATGATTTCTCTTCCAAGAAGCACATCCCTTATCTGTTTAACCCATCAACCGGTGGGTGGATTGAAGCTAAATGTGATGAGGAAGGTTTTGTGGGCATGGTTGTATCTACAACAACCTTCCAGATTTGAAAAGATTATTTGTCTAGTTTCTCTTTTGTTATTACTTGTCTTATTACTAAGAAATTGTGAATCATCCTTCTTAATATTATTTTTGCACTTGATTCAATACTTATAGCCTAAGTCTTGAATCAAGATTATGAACAATCCTGTGTTGTAATTCATTACAAATTTTCACTTTTTATTTGGCCGCTTTGGATAAACAATCATGTGTTATAACTCATTAGAAATTTTCATTTTTTATTTAGAAATTTTCACTTTTTATTTGGCCATTTTGGATAAACAATCGGGTGTTATAATTGATTAGAAATTTTCATTTTTTATTTGTCCTTTTCTGGAGGCAATGATAGCCTAAGTTTTGGATCAAGATTATTAACGATTATGTGTTATAATACATACATCAATAATTTTCACTTCTTATTTGGCTTTTCCTAGAGACAATGGAAAATTATTATACAATTTATTATAGCTGGGATTCTAAAGGACAAGAAGCATCAAGCTGCAAACACTTAATGCTAATGTAAATATAAATAAAACTAATATTAACATTAAATAAATAACTGTTTTGCCACAAAGGTTGATATTTTTTAAGTACTATATATAGATGAATATTTACTTACTTACTCTCATTTTCTTATTTTTTTTATTTCCTTTTTTCAATATGTGGTGGTCTAACTAAGCTACAGCAGCTCTCGGTGATAGCTGATAACTGTTTTGCCACAAAGGGTGATATTTTTTAAGTACTATATATAGATGAATATTTACTTACTTATTCTCATTTTCTTTTTTTTTTTTATTTCCTTTTTTCAATATGTGGTGGTCTAACTAAGCTACACTAGCTCTTGGTGATAGCTGATAACTAGTTTGCCCCTTTTATTAGAGAGAAAGTTCAAACTCATTTACCACAGTGATCTATATCCAATTTCTGTTGATGTTTCGGAGCTAGCTAAATAATTAGACAATAGCCTCAACAGCCTCAACCGATAAGGAGAATAGTGAGCACAATAGAGATTTGTTAAAGCACCCATTTATTCAGTAACTAATAAAAGTACAAAACAAAATTTATAATAATATATCATTTTAATTGTAGAATCATATAAAATCTAAACTCTTACATTTTTATTTTGCTTAAATGTAAATATATCACTCAGACTTACTCGGGACTTACTTTTAACCTTAATTAATAATTATAATTTTTTTAAGCTTAATTTATAATTATAATTGATTATCAATCAAGTAACATTTTATTTATCATAATTAATTCATCATTTATCATAAAAGTATACATTGATATTATAAAAGAAACATGTTATGCCATAAAAGAAGACTTAGTCACTTCACTTTATGTTCCACTTTTGAATAAATAAAGAATCATTCTATGCTCCTTATGGAGACCAAGCCCAACTATTGCCAGATTTTACTATTTCATTACTTGCACCTTGAAAACATCATAATCGAAACCATACATATGGCATAATAAAGTAATTACATACATGCAAGGATACAATAATATCACCTTATAGATGAAAGCAACATATAACATGATCATGAATAATCTTAAATAAGTCATTGTAAATGTAATAAGTCAATGTAAGTTGAAGTTATGTCATATTTGATCCATGAAGATTATGTCTTAATAGAACTTACAAACCAATACTAACAATAGGACATGCAATGATGAAAAGATAAATACATTCACATAGACACTACAGAATATACTAACAATAAAACATGCAAAGATGGAAAGATAAATATATTCACATAGCCACTGGATAATCATTTCAAGCTTAAACTCGTTATATTTGGTTATGTGAAAAAGTGTAATTGAACTAATTCAAGACTTACTCAGACATTCCACCCAACTGTTTGGCTCTTTATTTGGTGTGCATTCCATTTATTGAGAGACCACCCTCGACTTGGACCAAAAACCACTAGGTTGATTGATTATCTTTGCTAAGGATTCATCATCTAGATTTTGTTCTCAAGAGAGAGGCTAAGATGACCTCTTTATTATTATTATTTTTTACTTTAAGAATCTGAGACTTAGTTGAGTCTTTATGTCAATTGACTAGAGAAATATATGTGGTTGAGTGAACAAAATTGAAGTACCTTTTAGATGCAATGGTAGATTGAATCTAGTGATCCAAGATCCATATAACAAAAATCATCCCTAGATATTTTGACCTTTCCAATCCTAGTCCCAAGCCTAGTACAAAGGACATTGTTTAAACTTCTGCAAAATAAACCTAAGTGTTAAGCTATTTTTCCTCAACTAGAATTCCTCTCGGATGATGATGTGTTTTTGTGATGCTGAACATATTACTTATACTTGTTTATTTGGTTACTCTTCATGTCTACTAAATACGGTCACTTGTCGCTGCTTGATAGGTGTGGCGTCCCTGTCCCTTAACCAGCGAAGATGATGCAACGGACATCAAACACAGCCGGGAAAATAGCCCATGAACATAAAACATAAATCAAATGCTGAAATTAAAACTTACAAGCATACACAGATGCATAATTCATCATACAAGGATGCACAGTCCTTCAAACAATCAGCGGAAGCAAACATAGAAATTCCAGCATTTACAATCAATATAAATTACAGAGATGCAGTAAACATCAGCACTTATCTTTTGATGAAGAATTCACCCACAACCAGCTACGTTGCTGCAAAGTTCCACCCAACCATAGGCCATCTTTCTCATCAGTCTCTCAGCAACATTGCCACCCCCGAGCTGGGCATGATTCCCCTGGAATAAGGGTCAATTGCAGGCTTATACATAGCCAAGGGGCACAAACAGCAACCAACGCAGCTAGGTTTAACAGGCCTTCACAGATTGGCCAAGCCAGCACATCCCAAGGGGACAACCACTGCATACCAGCAGGAAAACAAACCCTTCATAGCCCCGTGAAGAAAGAAAAACAACCAAGAATGATCCCCAAACAAAAGGTGAGACACATCTCCAGCCTACAAGGCAACTCAGAGTTGGTTTTGGCCATAACGTGGCCAAAACAACTCAGCTGTAACCCAAACCAGGGTACCTCAACAGCCACAGACACACAATGAAATGATAACAGCATTCCATGGTTCCAAACAAGGAAATTCAGCCAACAGCACTCTCAATTCCTCAATGGAACGACTGGGCAACATCACACAGTCCACAAACAGAGGAGAGGCCAGCTCTCAGCGTGGACAAAGGGAAATTCAACCAACAGGTTGGAAATCCACAGTGGCCCAAAACGAATTTGAGCACCACCGCCAACAAAACGTAGGGAAGACCACAGTCCCAAAATGAAACCAATGAGCACGGCTCACAACATGAAAACGACTCAGCAACATCCAACATTCGTGGAAGAAATGACAGCAGCCCAAATCATGGGTGAAAATCAACAGCAAGCAGAAATCATGGATTAAAAACCACGGTCAGGACACATACCAAGAGAAATCGGGCCCTTGAGGCCGTTCTACCTTCTTGCTGCGTGCACAAAACCAAGGAAGAGCTGCAACCAGTGTGCGAGGAGGAACCAAAAACATACAATCCCAGCCTACGCGTGAGGAAGAACTGACCAGGCGTGAGAGAAACGATGGTTCTCCACTGAGCATGCGTACTATCCAAACTGATAGCAGCCTGCCAAACCCACGTTTTTCCATGCCCACATTTCCTCATGCAATAACTGCCGCCAACTAACAAATTCAATACATTGAAGAGGTTGACAAGGGAAGATGGAAAATCAGCAAGGTGACAAACATGGGTTTTTACCCCATAACCAAGGTTTGACATCCCTCACCCCTTATCCTTTGGAACCATGCCCTTTTCATTCAACGTTGCACTGCCGTAGCTGGTTGTGATTTTAGTTTTATTTGAGGTGTGTGTTTACATGATGCCACATTAAAATGTGCCGTATAGCACGACATACCATTGGCAATTATCCTCATTGCCGAAACATACACAACCAAATCAATGGTGGGGATTTTGCCTTGAGCTCCTCACCACAATTAATTACAATATATACATCATGCAAACGGGGTCAAAACCGGGGACATTACATTCCCCTCCCCCTTGGAATAACACCGTCCTCGGTGTTCCATTACATATATATACAATACATATACAATTGCACATCAAAATTTCAAAATTGCAGATCTGTTCCACGTTCAATCATTTACTTGGAACGTTCAAGACCAAGCCTCTCGGCTTCCATGGACTTTTCCTGCTGGTTCTCAGCTTCTTGCTGATCCCGAAGTTTAGGAACTTTGCGGCTATTGCCTTCATCATGCTCCCTCATCGGACAGTCCCGGCGTAAATTATGTCCTCCACATCTCCAGCATCTCACTGGCTACTTCATCTTTATCTACTCAATTTCCTTTGAGTCTTCATGCCTGGACCATTTCTTATCGGGTCGCTTGGACGAATGTCCCATTGCTGGTCCACCTTCCTTTCCTTTGCCGATTGCTCCCAGAAGGATTTTCACCTCCCTTTGCAAACTAATAGAGTCTTACAAAATCTGGTGGTTCATTTCACTCTGCCTTTTCTGTATCCTGAGCATCTCCCCAAGATTCTCTTGGGTCTTGGCAATCACTTGAAGGATACTTCCAGCCAAGTCCAACAACTTTTGATCTGCTGCCATAATCAACGTGCACCACCTGGTTTCACTTTTCTCACATGTGGAATGCACCATTGAAATTCTATCAGACCAAGCATAATATAGATATCAAAATTAGTTAGTTATTTACCCAATTGGCATGACAGTTCAAGTTACATTAAGGAAACTTTCATATTTTTCATGCCTTTCCCCAACAGGCACATGAGCTCATTCATGTCCATTCTTGGGCAGGGAATTAACCATTCCAGTATTCACAATTTACTTTAAGCAAATACACACATTTCATTTCCATCATACATGCATTCAACAATCTTTTGTTTTCACAATGCAATATATATATGTATATATATATAATCAAAAGGCAAGAGAGAGCAGTAAGAGTTTTTCCCCTCTTTGCTTTGTTCCATCCTGGAACCCACACCATCACTGTGGCTTTTCATGCTCTCAGCCTCTTTCACTTTACCGTGAATGCTGGACCAATCCTTCTTGGTCATGACACTTAGTGTCTTTGGTCTATTCTAGACCCCTAAACCATGGAGTCTCTCCACATGGTTTGTCTTGGCTGCTAGGAATCCCTCGTATTACTAGCACCTTTTTCATTACCGCTCAATCTAAGCTTTCTAGGACAGTCACATGTCCCCATGCATCTCTAGGATGCTCTCATAGTCCTCGCTTCCAGTGACACCTATATCCAAACATTGAATAGATTCACATGTTTAGTTTACTCTCATCAGTCTTACCTCTAAAGTAAGAGTTTAAAACATCATAACCAGATCATATACACATGCATATTCATAAGCAAAATAATCCAATACTTATCTGTATTGTGCATTTCCTCATTCGCCCATAGTATCCTGCTTTGCTTTGCAATCCTTGGGATCGCCTATGGACTCAGATGTTAGGTCAGCATGCAGGCTTTTCCTCAACATCAAATAATCAATGTCCAACCAGTACATAACCATGTCAACTGGGCTTGGAACTTTATCATGACCATTTCTAGGTCTAGGATCTACTATGGATCCTTAGGCATATCGCAGCCCATCATACACTTATGTCAACAATGACACATACACTTATATCGCCATACACTTATACCAACATGCACTTATACCAACATACACTTATACCAACATACACTTATGTCAACAATACACTTATATCAACCATTTACCTTTACCTTTAGCCTGTCAACACAAGCAACATAAGAAATACAAGCAAACTCATCAGTATCATTGCTCTAAAACTGTAATCACATTTCATATCATTCACTATCAACTATTGAGACACCAGGAGTGCGTCCACTCCCCAGAGTGTAATCAACATTGAAAACCCCTTCATGACTCAACATCGTAAAAGTGTGCACTCTCTTCCGGTGTGTGCCACGCAGGTCCTATTCATACTCAAGCAATCAGTCATCATGGAAATAAATCAAAACATGTTCTGCATATGGAATTCAATAATTAAACATGCATATTCATAGCAAGGGTTACAGAACACTTATCCATTTGCCGTCGCAGTATGCCTTTGTATCTGTTAGGCACCGTCAAGGAGTTGGGAAAAACAGAATGCTAAGCTGGTGAGCTCACTGCAGAGCTAGGAACGCCTACACCAGAACTAGCCTGACTTCTATAACACCCACACACACACCCAGCTCAAGGAATCAGTCCCTTCTCTGCTACACAGTCCCTCAGGCCCTGCATTCCCTTCCAGTTCTATCCCGGGGTTGTGGAGAAGAAAGCCAGCTCTCTAGCTCTGTCTGTGTGGTTTCCAAACACCAGGTTTAAGCAAACCAAGCCCCATCCCTGTTTCCTGTTTACATTTCATATTCACACCTATCTCACTGACATAATCCAAACCATCTCACTCATGTTATCACCAAACATGCAGTGCAGATGAGACATTTTCAAAATGTCTAATGGAGTTTCACCCGAACCCCATTTCCAAGATAAGGGAAAACCTTCCCATGAAGTTTGGCTTCTGCAGGCCATCACACATGGTCTTCTTGCAGTGTGTACCCCTGACACATTCATCAAATATCCAAACCGTCAATCATTACCTGATACTACAATCCAATTGATCGTTCCATAACCAAGCAATGACATTTAGTAATCAAATTCAATAAGAATTTGCAACTCTACTACAGAAATTGACTTGCTCAATTGTGGGTTTCTTGTAAGCAGCACTACTATGCCCATTATACTTTTATGCTTACTATAATAACATGAATACCCACTTACCATGTGTCCCTCCTGACACAATCTCACACAAGCCAACAATGATTAGTAGCCGTTAGTACCTCTTAAATCCGAAATCCACAATTCGAATTTAACAACCCGTACCAACTAATTTTCACAACCATAAGACTTCTTCTCATAAATAGTAGATTCTGGCATTGGTCAGGGTCTTACCTCTCAATGCCGAACTCGAAATAATCTACCTGAAACATGGATTTCAACCAACCAAACACAATCTTGTGCAAGCCAATAGCGACTAGTAGTTGTCAACAATTTCTTAAATTTGAAATTCATAATTCAAATCTATCAAGCTCTTTCACATGGTATATTCCGGCATTGTTCAGGGCCTTACCTCTCAATGCCATGCTCCAAATAATCTACCTGAAACATGAGCTCTCAGACAACCAAACACAAGCTTATGCAAGCCAATAGTGGCTAGTGGTTGTTAGCAATCTTTTAAACCCGAAATTCTCAATTCGAATTTTAACAACCTATTATGCATACTCAAGGTAGATTCTGGTAGTGGTCAGGATCTTACCTCTCACTGTCATGTCTTGAAATAATCTACCTGAAACATAAGCTTCAATCAACCAATCACCCGGTAAGTCTATATGCATATAACTTTTCATTGCTACAACCATCACTGAAGCATTTTCAGAATTTATAAAATTCAAATACTTCCAGCTGTTAGTCACATCAATATCATCAAAGCTCATTTACTTCATGCAATCATCATCATATTAATATTGCAAGGTATAGTCATATCATTCATGCAATTAAATGAATGTTTAGATACCCTTACTTCATAGGCGTATCATTCATACCACCTTGCTCTTCAATAAAGCATTTCTGGCAGCCAATTGATCATGACTATCTTGCATTCATAATAGCCTTCGAAACAGTTCCAGAACTATCAGTAATTCATCATTTCAGCTGTTAGTCATTCATACTATCACATGCATTCGTCTTAATGCATTCATGCAATACTTCGCAGCATTGCACCTACACTTATGCAATCAGTCACTCACACCCTTCATATGCATACATCCATTGCATAACTACAAGATTCATAAAATATTTCTAATGCATATCCATTCATGATATCTTGCAATGATTCAGGAATACTATGCATTCAACCATACCATGGCCTAACCATGGCTACCCCATATAGGATGCATTACTATAATCAATATCATTAATCATGTATAGGCATGACACCTTTCTACATTCCCATATTCACATGGTATGAGGTCTCTTACCTGGACCAATCCATGGAATTTGTCATAAGCAAACTCTTACCTGCATGGGTCGTACTTACACCCTTTCCATGACCAATTTGGTTGGTCCTTGCAGGAGATTGCAGCATTTGCTTACCAACTTTTGTCATGGACTTGTTGCTTTATCCCTTCTCCAGAGGGTTGCTGGTCTCATTCATCAGCATCAGCAACATATTCATCCGGGTCCATGTCATCGTTGGTTTGTCTGCTAATGCCAACATCAAAACAATGACCATCATTAGTGGTTCATTACAAATATATAAAATTTCCAATATTTTTATCGATCATGCAATATCCTATGCATGCAATACATATCCTCATGCATTTCAAACATAAACTTAGGAAATGTAGTTATAATTAGAAAGACAGGGTTTTAATGAAAACTTCCCTTTCAAATCCCTCATCTTCTCATGGAATTCCTCTTCCACATAGCAGCTGGTTGACTTCACAGTCCTTGCTGCCCCTAGGCATGCAACTGGCCAGATTTGTCCATTTGATAACAGCAGCCATCATTATCACTTTTCTCCTTCATGCTCAGATTCCGATCACTTATCACTGTTTTTTGCTGGATAAGCTTTCCAGCGCCTATTTACATGCGTCATTCCGACCTCGGATGTGAAAACCACGCCATTTCCAAGAATGAAGATTTTCACCAAATCTTTGCATTTTACACACAGCTGCATTTTGGACTGGGTGCCAACTTCAGCCAGCTTTAGCCACCTTGAAAATCTCATTTTCAATGCACCATTCATCCTTTATGAATTTTGGGTTTTACTAAATTGCCCAAAACATGGAATAACTGTCTCAAGGGACGATGAGGGTCAAGGGGGCTTGCCCCCTTGTGGCTTCTGCCACTGCAGGGTGGGTTGAGGGCAGTGCCCTCGTTTTTTTGTTTTGTTTTTGCAAAACTATTATTTTCGCGCAATCTAGTGCATTAGCTCGCTGCCATTTTTCTCCTTCTCAGCCTTGAAATTCAATGAAAAACAGCTCAAAATTTCACTGAGAAACAGTTGAAATCGGCTAGGAAATCTCACGGAAAACCCCAAATTTGCTCCCTTGCAGAATCGGCCCTCACTTCATCTATCCATCCGACGCATCGGCTCCTGGAACCATCATCACGTCCGCTGAATTGGCTCTCTCGGAAGTTCCAACCTTCCGCAATGGCGGCTTGCCAGACCTTTACTTCTCCCGATTGGCACTCACGGAGAACGGTTTTCACGTCGGGCGTCGGCTGACTCTTGAATCAGAAATTGGAAGACTTTCCAATCAGAAGCCTCATTGCTTCTTCACCCACAATGGTGGACGTTGACTTCACCAACTCTTCCGACTGCCCCAATACTTAAACAAATTTCCAACCTTTTGGCGGCGTCGATGATCGGACGACTTTTGAATCAGATGCAACATCACTCCGCCATCCGCAACGGCGGCACTTCCGGGATTCTTCCACTTTGAGAACTCTCCCGCAACGACGGACGAGGAGCTTCACCAATTCATCCGCAACGACGAACGCCCAGTTCACCATCTCTTCTGATTTGGCACGTATGTCGGACGCCGGACAACTCTTGTAACGTCGGACGTCGGACAACTCTCGTAACGTCGGACGTCGGACAAATCTCCCTTCCGCTTTCTCCAACACTTAGACAAATTTTCAAATTTCCCAAAATTTCTTTCTTCGTCGGCAATCGGATGAATCTTGGATCGGACGCAGGATCGCTTCGCCATCCGTAACAGCGGACGGAAGACTTTACCAATCCTTCCGCAATGGCGGAAGTTTACTTCCTCCAATGGCCCGACCGTTCCATACTTAGCCAGATTTTGAAATCTTTCTGCAGCGTCGGCGATCGGATGGATCTCAAGTCAGATGCGAGATTGCTTCGCCGTCCACAACGGCGGATGGAAAGATCATTGTCTCACCCACAACGGCAGAGGTTAACTCCGTGAACCCTTCCGCAATGGCGGACAGGAACTTCACGAAACCTTCTGCAACGACGGGTAGGAACTTCTCCAGTTCTTCCGACTGTTCACACTTAGCCAAATTTTTTCTCAAAATTTTTGCTGCTTTGCTGAACAAAGAAGGTAATTCTACCTTCTGTTGCTGCACCTTCTTGGCCCATAGAGGCCCATTGCTGCAACCATGGCTCTGATACCACTCTGTGACGTCCCCATCCCTTAACCAGTGAAGAGGACGCAACAGACATCAAACACAGCTGGGAAAATATCCCATGAACATAAAACAGAAATCAAATGCTGAAATTAAAACTTACAAGCATACACAGATGCATAATTCATCATACAAGGATGCACAGTCCTTCAAACAATCAGCGGAATCAAACATAGACATTCCAGCATTTACAATCAATATAAATTACAGAGATGCAGTAAACAGCAGCACTTATCTTTTGATGAAGAATTCACCCGCAACCAGCTACGTCGCTGCAACGTTCCACCCAACCATAGGCTAGCTTGCTCATTAGTCTCTCAGTAACGCTGCCACCCCCGAGCTGGGCATGATTCCTCTGGAATAAGGGTCAATTGCAGGCTTATACATAGCCAAGGGGCACAAACAACAACTAACACAACTGGGTTTAACAGGCCTTCACAGATTGGCCAAGCCAGCACATCCCAAGGGGACAACCACTGCATACCAGCAACAAAACAAACCCTTCACAGCCCTGTGAAGAAAGAAAAACAACCGGGAATGATCCCCAAACAAAAGGTGAGACACATCTCCATCCTACAAGGCAACTCAGATTTGGTTTTGGCCCTAACGTTGCCAAAACAACTCAGCTGCAACCCAAACCAGGGTACCTCAACAGCCACAGACACACAATGAAATGATAACAGCATTCCACGGTTCCAAACAGGGAAATTCAGCCAACAGCACTCTCAATTCCTCAATGGAATGGCTGGGCAACATCACACAGTCCACAAACAGAGGAGAGGCCAGCTCTCAACGTGGACAAAGGGAAATTCAACCAACAGGTTGGAAATCCACAGTGGCGCAAAACGAATTTGAGCACCACCGCCAACAAAATGTAGGGAATACCACAGTCCCAAAATGAAACCAGTGAGCACGGCTCACAACATGAAAACGACTCAGCAACATCCAACAGTTGTGGAAGAAATGAAAGCAGCCCAAATCATGGGTGAAAATCAACAGCAAGCAGAAATCGTGGATTAAAAACCACGGTCAGGACACATACCAGGAGCAATCAGGCCCTTGAGGCCATTTTACCTTCTTGCTGCGTGCACAAAACCAAGGAAGAGCCGCGACCAGTGTGCGAGGAGGAACCAAAAACATACAATCCCAGCCTGCGTGTGAGGAAGAACTGACCAGGCATGAGAGAAACAAAGGTTCTCCACTGAGCATGTGTACTGTCCAAACTGACAACAGCCTGCCAAACCCACGTTTTTCCATGCCCACGTTTCCTCATGCAATAACTGCCCCCAACTAACAAAGTCAAGACATTGAAGAGGTTGACAAGGGAAGATGGAAAATCAACAAGGTGACAAACATGGGTTTTTCCCCCATAACCAAGGTTTGACATCCCCCACCCCTTATCCTTTGGAACCATGCCCTTTTCATTCAACGTTGCACTGCCGTAGCTGGTTGTGGTTTTAGTTTTATTTGATGTGCGTGTTTACATGATTCCACATTAAAATGTGCCGGATAGCACGACATACCATCGGCAATTATCCTCATTGCCAAAACATACACAACCAAATCGATGGTGGGGATTTTGCCTTGAGCTCCTCACCACGATTAATTACAATATATACATCATGCAAATGGGGTCAAAACTGGGGACATTACAATAGGTTACACTTCTTACTTATATGTCTTAATTTTCATTTATGGTTTTACGATTTTATTCATTAAGAAGGTTGAATTGTCTTCATATGCCAAGGGGTGGACTGGAACGGTTCATCCCTTGAGGGTTCACTCAGAAAGTTAAGTATTCCTACTACCTTAAAAGGCTTACTTAGTTCATTGTGAACTAATGCATGCTCCTACTCTTGATTCTGATAGTGAACTATGTCTATGATCATGGAAATTGAAAACATCTTGCACCACTGCATCTATACTACACTATCATGTCCATGGCTGGTGAAAGGAGGACTAAAGTCCTAGTCCTAATTGTACCTAAATCCTATGTTCATAACTTTCTTAAGAGGTTAATTATTTGCATGTTTATAAACTTTGGGTATGTATTTAATATGCTAAGGTTTATACCTTAACTAACTTGTAATATGTGCTTTGGAAAACTATAGGGTCAAAAAGATTTGGTTTATGGAATATTTCATATGCCATACAACTTTGTATTTAGCGCAACATTTGAGGGTTTGGTTGTGTTTCTAACGTTGGGTTGGTGAACTATGTGGTTTCACCGTGAGAGAAACTATGGAACTATGGGTTTAGATTTAAAAGATAGTGGAGGACAGGGTGGCGACTTCAATGCTTCTAGCGAAGCATTGGAAGGAAGCTTCAAGCATTGGTTAGGGTGGGAAAATGATTCATTTGGTCTCTTGTTGGTTTGTCTAGGTGGTCTCAACCTATCAGAAGCTACGTTACACAATACAACAGCCTTCTCACTCTTATGTAAGGTTAATCTATATTGTGGTCTCCATAATGTAATGGTTTCGTTTGATTTTGTTTGTAGCTTGCATACTTCTGATGGAGTTTGTGTGGATTTTGTAGGTACAGAGTGTGGCTCTCAGGTGGATTCCTAGGTTTTCTGTGCATCCATACTATGGGTAACCACTGAAAATGAAAGGCTCTGATCACTGTGCATTTATTTTGTTAGAGATTAAAAGTTAGGGTTGAGAGAAGTATTGTTGTGTAGTTTAGTTTGGTTGGGTTTGATAGTTGGTCTGGGAATCCAATAGATTGCAATTGTGTTTGTCTTTTCCATGGCACTCTCATATGTAAAAGGGTTGGAAAATAAATTGATTGTCCAAATATTGTTCAGCTCCATGTATGAAACCATCATGTTGCAATGTTTTTGTAATGGTTGCTAATTATATTTAATGGAAAAATCTACTTTTTAAAATGATTGTGCATTTGTTTGACTTACAGTGCCATTTCTTATGATGGCACCGTGGACAGCACAACTTTGTATTTTATAAATTTCATGCATTGAATGTTTATCATGGTAAAATAGTTGATGTAGGGATTTGATAATATCGTTGTTGGGGTTTCACCTTACGATCGTGAGCTTGGAATCTTGGCTCGGCCCTTAGGTGAATACACAACGTGTAATTATGGGTTTATGTTTATTAATAATGTCACTGTGTAAATGGATATATGAGCGTAGCTATGATTTGGTTAAGCTGTGGGTTTATAATGAAGTTGTTTTGGGAAGCCTGAGTGGTGAAACCCTTGCTATGTATTTTTCATCCTTTTTAGTTTTGTTTTCATTTTTATTACTAGTGCCTATAGGATTCGATCCTCAGTTGTTTTCCTGAAATATGTTTGTGGTTTGGGTTGGGCATTCCACAAGATTCGATCGTGGGTGCATTGAGTTTAAATATGACTCTCTTGTTAATAATTTCATTTATATCAATGGTGAGTTTGGTTCTTTGTTTAGTTGTTTGATAAATTTTGTGTGTAATTTTGCCTACACCTAAACCTTCACACATTTCGATGGCTAGGCTTTGTTAAAACTTTTTGTAATGTAATATGTGGATTTATTCTGTAGTCAATCATGAATAGGATTCGATGGTTGGGTTGGGTTTTGATAAGACTTATCAACCGTATGTTTATCTTAGCATGGATTTAATGTTTATTATAAAATCTTTGAATAGTGTTTACGNATGTCATCTACTAGAATGTAATTGGTTGAATTTTATAGTACATTTTGGTCCTTTTGAGGCCCAATTTTGACCTCAAATTCTCTCTAATGGCTTCAAGGTTCTGTAAACAAAAGGAAAACATAGCTGAGCAAAGACAAAATATACAGATTTTGATTCAAGATTATAAACCCTACTTTAATAAATATGTGTATGAACTGTAAGGAAGGTAAAAACCTCATGCATGCAATTTGTAGCTATCCTAATGGCCAAAACTATGCACACTCAAGCACACAAAATTAACTAGAACATAGACAATTATGACCTTAGATGTGTTAACCGAATAACTTGGGAACTACCCAACCATGACCCCAAACCATTCTTGGTTTCAATCATGATC